>SDVV010004987.1:0-19625 GCA_016164225.1 Gammarus roeselii | reverse complement strand
GTGCACAAGATTTGGTTCGAGAGCTCAGGCTTCCTAGGGCACGATACTGCTAATGATGTGAGCGACTGCTGTGATTATAATGTTTGCACACTGGAAGTGAGTAACACCCTGAGATAACACACTGAATTAGCACAATCCTGCTTATGAATGACACGATACTGCTTATGAGTAACACATTTCTCTGAAGAACACAATCCTGCTAATGAAGTGAGCGACTGCTATAACAATTATTATTTTTAGCTCAGTTGATTGAATAACACAGATCAGTGCGTACAAGCAATATTCAGAAACAGAAAAATATGCTGATCGACACACAAAAATGTAAACTAACGACTGAAGACACCAACCTATCAATACATGAAAAAAAATGACGCATGAATATAGTTCGGAGAGCACTCTAATAACGCAAAATAAGCTCATCAAATAAGGAAAAAAGTTGTGAAAAAAGTAACTTCTAAAAATCAATCTTCAAAACAAGAATCTAAGCTAATCGGCGCACAAAAATGTTAACTAGAGACACCAACCTTTCAATACACGAGAAGAATACGCAAGAAAGTAATCTATTGATCACCTGTGCACAAGATTTGATCCGAGGGCTCAGGTTTTCTAGTGCACTGGAGTCTATGTCCTTCTGGCACCGTACCTGATGTACTCAGGCTAATTATCGTCTGCGGTAGATTGAAAATGAAGTCGGAGTAGGTCACCTGTTGAATGTATTTCTGACCGTCGCAACATTGACACATGAGTGCAGTATTTTATTTTGATACGTTACACATCACCTAAAGTGCCTAGCAGTGCGCATAAGTAACCCAGCCCTGAACGCTTGTTCCATTTTTTCCCATTTTCCTGCATAAAGTTTCCTACTAAGGTTCCTCAACACCCGGTCTCAGGAAAGCGTTGCATGCTCTCACAGGATCTCAAGAAATTACTCATGCCCTGGATCCTCAACTTCCAATTCTCAAACACGTGTTCCGTTCATTTACAGGACATGACGTTGTGCTCAGGCCTAGGATTCTCAACGTCTAGTCCTTTAACACGTGTTACGTTCATTCCCAGCACCTGCAGTATCTGTTCTTACTCTGCATCCTAGCGCTTCGGCCTTCATCGTACCGGTTCGTCTTCATCATCTACTGTAGAACAGATGTCAGGCGAGTGCTGCAAAACGATGGCTGCCCATTTAAACACCCATGAACCATCTTTTCTGGCTATGTTCGATTTAGCAACGGCAAGTCGCACAAAGTACCTCGTCCGGAGTTGCTATTTGAGGACACGGGGTGGCAGTGTTTGTACTCTATCGGCTCTAAGTCGAATTGAATGATCCAAAACTGTATCGATAAAAATGGAACGATTGTATTGATACTCAGACTTTTTTTCTGTGGGTCATAAGGCTGGTTGCATAATGTACACAGCGATGTAGCATGAATGCTGTGGCAACCTTTCTCCCAGGGTTGAATTTACTCTCATTTTAATGTTTCTTAGCAAATTATCCAAGTGAACTCAACCCTTAGTCAAATGATGGCGCTTAGGAAAATAAATCTGTTAATATTGGATCGTTACTTTTCCCATATCCTGACCATTTCTTTCCGACGGAAATTTGAATTGCATCGAATTTCCTGCTGAAATTCGCTATAGTTCATGCAGTAATGTATCTGAATATACATTTCCGAGTTACTTTGATTAGTTTGAGGCTCATTCTGCACCTCGATTGATATTATTGAAGGCACGAAACGTCTGCTATAAGTTAAACTTAACAAACCAATCGCTTACAGACAGAATTGTGTATGCGTGTGCCTCCAACTGTAGGTGTTTTTTCTCAGTTCGTACCTCTAATATAAGAGATTATTTGAAGGAATATGTTTTCGTCATGGTTGTCACTGTGATGCAAGAAGCCTCATGAACTTCAAGGAAGCCTCTAAACATGACAACAATAGCAATACATTTTTTTAACACTAAATTGTAAATTAAATTCACAACTAATTTCGTAATTATTTGCTCTATAGGGCCGCCGTGGCCGAGTGGTTAGCGTGCCCGACTGCAGTGTCAGCCTCTGGTGCTGCATGTCGCGAGTTCAAGCCTCGGCATAGACAAGGCGGTCTTGTCCCGGGGAGATTGGGCACCTTCCCTCGCTGTGTCAGCCTAACTTAGCCACCCTCCTAACCAAGGAGAAACAGCTGTATACACACATACATTTGCTCTATGAAATTGCAAATTGGGTCAGCTGGTTAGTTTTGACCTCAAATCGTACTACCCCTTCCTTCCCAATAGTTTGTTTTGATCTCACATCGTGCTCTACCTTCCTTCCCAATAGTTAGTTTTGACCTCACATCGTGCTCTCCCTTCCTTCCCAATAGTTAGTTTTGACCTCACATTGTACTATCCTTTCCTTCCCAATAGTTTGTTTTGATCTCACATCGTGCTCTACCTTTCTTCCCAATAGTTAGTTTTGACCTCACATCGTGCTCTCCCTTCCTTCCCAATAGTTAGTTTTGACCTCACAACGTGCTCTCCCTTCCTTCCCAATAGTTAGTTTTGACCTCACATCGTGCTCTACCTTCCTTCCCAATAGTTAGTTTTGACCTCACATCGTGCTCTCTCTTCCTTCCCAATAGTTTGTTTTGACCTCACACCGTGCTCTACCTTCCTTCCCAATAGTTTGTTTTGACCTCACATCGTGCTCTCCCTTCCTTCCCAATAGTTAGTTTTGACCTCACATCGTGCTCTCCCTTCCTCCCCAATAGTTCGTTTTGACCTCACATCGTGCTCTATCTTCCTTCCCAATAGTTAGTTTTGACCTCACATCGTGCTCTCCCTTCCTTCCCAATAGTTCCCCCTCCGCTTTAGGAACTACAATCGTAGAACTTAGGCTTATACTGCATTTAGTGGAGTCCCGCATTGAAAAGAGATATGACGTCTTTACTTGTCACTTCATTACCGTGTCTGAATCTGTATATTTCCCCATGTTATAGCTTCCAATAACTTATTTAAGTTAATGGAGTTCTTATGCAGAATATTTCTGATTGTTGCCCCTTTTCTTGCTTTTATCTTCTTCGGGCGACTAGCTTGTGGTTTAGTCTATTCTTATGTCGCCAATCATCAACTTGTTTATGATCTGAATCCTAATTAAATTTGACTTCTATTCACTATGTCATTCTTTATCATATTTCCAATTCCAATAATTCACATTGCCTGTTTTAATTTTCTTTCTATCGGCTAATTACCTATTTTTCTTCCCTGAATCCCCTGTCCTTTTCTCCCACGAATCAACTGTCACTTTCTTCCACGAATCACATGTCTCTTTCTTCCTTGAATCACATGTCTTTTTCTTTCACAATTCACCTGTTTCTCCCATAATTTTTCTGGGCCAAGTTCCAACATTTTTCGCTTCAATTTAAACTCGGGTCAATTTATGTCCACCCAAGCGGTCAGTCATATTAAATAAAAGAAATTAAAGAATGGGCAAATTATTATCGGCTTTGAAACATAACTTTTTTACTCCGCATAGGAAGGAGCAAGAAACGGCCTCCCAATATTGTTGCTCTTAGAACCGTCATCATCGACCAGTATGGTGGTTAGATGAGTGCAGCATTTATAGTTGACTCTATGTCTGTACTTTCTTGAGGTAATTGTTCATAGGTTACGAAATTACCTAATATTTCGTGCACAATATGCAATCATCTTGTTACAACGCATATTATGACGTTCTTCTCATTGAATCCGTTAAAATTACGCTTCCTTTTTGTAATTTACATTTATTCTACCCATTTATCAAATGCAAATCCAACTGTTGACAGGATGTCGGCGTCTTCTTATTTCAGTTCACGGAGGAGCCCAATAATGGACCTAATCTAGCGGTGCTTTGGTGCTGTTATTTGGGCTGCGTTCAATTTGGATGCTACACTGCAGGCCAATGCTCGCCTGAGCTGTTGTGCTGTTAACATCGTTCTTTGTGTTCCCTAGCCAGAAGAACTCCGACATTGGATTCGCTAGTTTTATTTACACCTTTAACTTATTTATCCTCCTGTTCATTCTATGTTACCTTTTATTAACTTACTAACAACATTTACTCTTGTTATTGTTTATTTCTTTTTGTTGTTAGCATTTTTTTTGCGTACTTTGGTTACATACTGTAGTATAGATATCGAATTCTGATTCACTTTATTAAGTCAGGGTTTGCTGAAGCCAGAATATCACAAATAAAACTTTATCTATCATACACTAAACGGGTTCGATTCATCCGTTGTTTGATGTGAACACAGCATGTCGACGGCGTTTCCCCCGTTCTCTAAAATGGCGACGTGTCCCGCGGTAAAGCCAACTGTCATGTTCAAGTTAGGTTTCCGAATTGAGCACCGTGTTCCAAGGCGGCTCGTCTGCCGTTAACTTCATTAAGAAGAAAGTTAGCGCCCCCTGGCCGTCAGAACATGGAATTCAAAGTTTCGCAAGTATTGGGCTGTCGGTAGCAACTTTGAGAGTACCTTCGAGAAATGTTGGACGACAGTGAGTGGCTAGCAGGCATTCCCCATTATGAATAGTAATGGTAATGAACTAATATTTAAACGAGCTATGTCGTCGGTATAAATGTTTGATGATAAAGCAGTTTGTATAATTACCTGTTGATGATAGGCTGTTCTCTTTCAGTCCTGCAAGGAACTCTTAATGAACTGAGAGAAGATTTTTTTATGGGAATAGGATGAAACTTTGTCTCCTGTTTCTGGTCGTGACATGTCACCAACTAGTGGAAATGTTTATTTTCTCTATGCCTGACAAGTTGCCAACGTGTTCGATTAATCACGATAGGGCTCGGTTCTGCCATTTCGGTGAGCTTCCTTGTGTCGCTCATAAAGAAAACAACATCATTTATAAAGTCGTTTCGACTTTTTCTACATACCTCTCTTCCTAAATTAGGAATCACGACGCAAAGATGTTGAGGTACAGTTCGCCATAGAAAAATATTCTAAATCCAAATTATATAATGTTGAACAATAAGATTACTGGACACGCTCTTTCCTCGGTATACATGTACACATTTTTTTAATTGTTTTTCTGTACTACATGGATGATGCCAGCCAGAATCATTACGATTGCTCAACCCGACTTTGTTGTTCCTTATGAAATAATTACATAAGATAATACTAGCCCAATTACCATTCACTTCTATGACATGAACAACAATTGAGTCAATTACCACATCAAAGCGTCCGAAGATAATGACTTTTTGCTTCATAACCATGTAGAGTCAAGATGATGCATAATTTGATGAAAAATCACGAAGCCCAACCCTTTGCAAACGTCTTCAAAAATTTGGTATGTTCTTAAGACGCTACAACAGATAGTTTACTTTTACAGAATCATTGACGGCTACTTGAAACCTGGATTTGCCGAATAAGCAAAAAATTCGTAATTTGCAAAGTAAAGTCGAGACAAAATTGTTGTTCACTAATTTGGAAATGGGATGATCAGTGTGAACGGAGGCTTCTGAAACTCTGACGTTTCGTCCATCGTGGCGGCGGGTGAAACAAGTGTCATTTGATTCACGCGTTGTCGATGTGCTTAGAGAAAATGAACCAATTCGTTCGGCTGTACATAAAAGCAGTCCGGTATATCGAAAGATTTATGATTCGGATATCACCGAATATCGAAAATGTTTGATTATTATTATTATTATTATTATTATTATTATTATTATTAGATCATTTATTTCCATCGTCGGGCAATGGATTTTCAATTTTTTAGATAAACAATAAATTCTTAAACATAAGACATGAAACTTCATTATCAACTACGCTATTTTAATTAACGAAAACGAGAGTTCAATTTGAAGTCGTCTCAGCTCATCTCTAGTGGCCGCCGGTTCGGATTACATGGAGCAAAATATTATTTACAATAGTATCATCTGTGCCCATTCATCTGTGCACATTCAGAAGAAGTCTATTATGACAAAATAATTCCGACCACATAGCGTTGGGAAAACCAGTGACACGCGGGGTTGAAAAATAAGAAATACTTGGGGTGGATAGATAACAAAATACATGGGTGTGGAAAGTAACAAGTACATGGGGTGGGAAATTACGCATGAATGTGGTTTAAGTCCCGAGAACATGGGGTTGGGACATCAAAATGTGCAAACATATTGTAATGAGTAGTGTACATTATCGTACGATGACAAAGATGTGGTTAGACGACATGAATTATACAGAAAATTTGAATACAATATTGAGTTGGGAAATCGAAAAGATGGGTCTAAACCATTGTATTAATAATGAAGGGGTGAAAAGGCGACATAAGTTATACAAAAAAGTTATACATAAAATACATACCAAACAACTGAATGTGAAATATATACACTTCATGACCGCTAGCAAATTATTAAATGATTGACAATCAGAAAAATACACGGCTGGAGTACACAAGTCGGATGAATATACTTCTGTTATAGAAGACAAAGTAAAATATTAGCTAATAAGGCAATGATTGTATCATCAAAGATGGTACGGTAATTGTTAGAAATAATTCAATTAATTATATTGAAATGAAGTTAACCTTTGTCAAAGTTAGAAGCTTCCTTTCGTTCGTCGAAAAGACTGAGTTCGTATTTTAATTATACTAAAATGACTGGAACCTTTAAAACGTTAGTTAACACTTATGGTAATTGGCAAAGACAATTGTGATCGGTAGCAACATAGAAAACATAGGTATCGTCAGAGTAAAAACGATATGATGGTGTTTCAATGTTGAAAGTTATGGTGGTGGTGGTTTCGGACATGCTCATGAATTGAATGCATTTTCTGGTTACAGGTATGGGTTCTTGTTGCGGAAATTGTATCTTGGATTATAATGGAAACTTGACATGACTGAGCAATGAATTGGTAGTGTCCTCGTTTTTTAAATTTAAAAAGAATAAACATTTAAACGATCTAGTCAAATGCTATTTGCATTTGATGATCCGAGGCACATTTCGCAGATAACAGAATTCTAAGAAAACAGCGGTCCCATTGCTAACAAGAGGGTTGTTTTCTAACCGCGTGTATGACAGCTGGCAGAGAGCCCATAACTTAGTACAACTCCTCACTCAACTCTTCCACTGTTTCTTCTGCACTCTTGGAGTAGCAGACCGACAATAACAGATGAGCTTCACTCGACGGAATGTTTTGCCGGGAAGTGATAAATTATAGTGCGGCGGGTCATAAGATGGAGGCGCGGGCTTGTTCGGAACAGGAGTTGGGCGGTGGACGCCAGCGTCCAGAATCTCTAATGCATGACTACTGGTCGGGTGGTGACTACTGGTCGGGCGGTGACTACTGGTCGGGCGGTGACTACTGGTCGGGCAGTCATGGTATGAGGTGAAACAACATTATGTGTGCCAAGTGAGGCTTCTTGAGAAGCCTAAATTCTGTCAAGATAGATATGTTCAAGGTAAGCCGCGATGGCCGAAGTGGGGAAACTGGGTGGATGGCAGGCACCGTCTTGGCAGCAAATCTACACGTGCACTGGGCGATAGAAATGACATTGGCACTTGATCCATGGGATGAAGGAAATATATCACACCAAGCCAGAAAGAGGCGCGGCGTACACAAACGAGAGCATTCCAGCGTACGGATAAACGTTAGATGGCGAGAGATGCGAAGCAGAGGTCAGTGGCGGCGGCTGGTTGCAGATCATAGGCAGGCGGGCTGAGTTCCGTGGAGAAGCGGGACGGTTCGATTTTAGAATAGGTAAAGGCAGAGGATTAGGTGACCCATAAATGGTAAAAAGGTCAAGGGAGGAGGATTAGGAAGGAGAAAATGTAAACGTAGTTTGACACATTTTTGGGGAGGAAGAGGGGCACTATAATGTTATACAAATTTGTTACCGTAGTTCTTGTGGCCGTTTCTTGTTGCTCTGAAACCGGGTGGGCGTTGATTGAACCACTGGCCATGACGTCGACGCGGGTAGAGGCGTCAGGCGTGCCAGGCCAAGGAGAGTATTATGTCGAGGGTACCTGCGTCCAGTCATTGGTCACACTCAGAGCCGAGGAGCGACAAGGCGCTGGGGCCAGGCGCTGAGTAGGGAACAAGTAGAGCAGAGCATAGCCAGACGGGGTGGCGACAGGCTGAAAGGGCCAGGCCTCAGGCCTTAGGAGAGGGACAAATTGCGAAAGAGAGGAGGTAGGTAGTTCACTCGAGACGTTGTACTTTTGGACGTGTGATGATACAATTAATTATTTTTGAGTGTATCTAGCCTCATTTTTTACCGTAAACGTTAACCGAGAATTCGTTTTTTTTTTCTGCTTCTAGGGTGAGATTCTTGAAGGCGGGTCAACATCAGCTCAAGATTGACGGGCAGACAGACCCGATTGACGGTCCGGCCGCTGAAGTTAGGCGAGCCACGAGCGAGAGTGGTGTCACCACAGCGGCAGAAGCGATGATATCACATCCAACGCCATTGCTCTAAGCCGGCCCGGCATCGTTCCCGGTCGACCAGTGACTTTATAGGGGCTCGGTTGTTGGGCCGCCACGTCTGTTACATTATATACCCTATCGCTTGACTGAAGTGTTAACCTGCGAGTGTTGGACTACCTGTCGTTAGTTGTCCTGCGAGTGTTGGACTACCTGTCGTTAGTTCTCCTGCGAGTGTTGGACTACCTGTCGTTAGTTGTCGAAAGTGTCAGTCTATGATTTAGCATTTTCGAGTGGTTCGTAGTGATGCAACCATTTTATTATCAATCTCATTGTTAAGGTCCTTGGCGATTGATTCAACTGCTGCAATTTGTGCGGAAGACAGGCCAGTTTTTTGTATGGTGTTCTGAACTCGACGAATCTCTTCCATAACTATGTTAAATCAGCTTCATTAATATATTTGTGGTGCCGCTTACACGAATTGATACCCATTCAATCAATTCAATAATAAACCTTTATGTACATTTGTCTATTTATCCGGTGGTAGACGTCTACATCCAGAAGCTATGATGCCTGCCTGTCGGCGCGCCCCTGCATGCTGACCGGGAGGTAGACGTTTACGTCTAGAAGCTCCACTGCCTGCCTGCTAGCTTTGAAAGGTGAGCGGTGGTTGGACCAGGCGTATTATTTCGGTTGAGTGATGGTGGAAAGATGCCCTTCATATGGAGGTGATGCAGGCCAGAAATGGACGTCGCTTCATCACTCCTCAAGATCAACGTTAGCAGCGCGCTCGGCATCTAAATTGTTAGGTTGAAATACAAATTTAGTATTCATGTTTATTTGATAAAGGATTTACAGAGGGTTTGATCGTCCTTCCGATGCGCAATGATGTATGTTCTCACCTTTGCTCTTCCTTATTTTTTGTTCTCTGCAAACACTATTTTTCAGAGTGATTTTCAAAGTTTATTTGTAATGCCGTCTTGCCAAGAAGAGGTCAGCTATTCTAGTGGTAGATAAGCTTGAAAGTGTTGACTTTCAAGCTGTTTACACTGTCAGCCCCTCTACTATTGCATTGTTGGGGTTAAATTTGCTACGTATGGATTAATTGTTCACGCTCATGAGTTCCACAATATGGTAGGTTAATATTCCCTAAAATCTATAAGGAGCTACAGTAGGAGTATCAATGACATATGGTTACATGATTTTCAAAGACCGCTAGCCATCACGTCAAAGAAGTGTTTTATATATTGTTGTGCAAACAGCCATGGAAGAACCGAACGGTAAAACAGTCACGGAACTTCTTGCATTGAAGTTTAAAATCAAATATTTTTCTAGGTTAGTTTGTTTTTAAGTCAACATATATGTAAATACACCAATCATACAAAATTTTAACCATAGGGAGCTTTTTGGATGACATTTGCTACGAACCTTCATTCATTCACTTAAGAATAATCTATACTGTAACTATTCAATATGATAATTTTAATTCAATATTTTGCTTAAGTTTTCAATCGTGGGTATGGGATACGTCGTAACATAATAGTAAAGGCAACTGAATTTATTAATGTTCAAGGCAAATAATAGTATAGGCAACTTGATTTATTATAGTTAAAGCGAATAATAGTAAAGGCAACTCAATTGATGACTTTGACGAGTGGACATTTTGGAAATGTTTACCTACAGTTCGTGAATATCATGTTATGTGATCGATCGATTTGTGTATGCTGTTGAAGTTTAAAATATTGTCACCTATGAAGGAAAGTTCTACACAGCGTCTGTTTACCCTTCTGTATATTTTTTCTTCATTTTTTTCCGACATGTATCGTTTGCCAGATGCACATCATTCCACATCCTTTCTTAAGACAGTTTCTTCATTAACGTGCCTGGGATGGAGTCTGTCGGGCAAAAACACATCAATCCTGCGTCCATCCCTGGCATGGCTGAGAGCTGCTTTAACAAGCACAGAATGAAGGCAGTCGAGCCTGTAAGGCCCACGTCCTAATAATTTCCCGGTTATAGACGTGTTCTTTAAAGGTTACTGTGTAACATCACAATTTTTTTATCTGGTAACACTTGAACAGTTTACGCGAAAGACATTGATCGTGTTCCTTTATGTTCGTCCCTGCCACGTGTACGCGGTGCTGTGTGCGACATCACAGTTCCCGGAATTCCTTGCAGAGGCGGGACAGCAACTGATGACCCGTCAGAGGTAAGGCGGAACATATGAGTTTTTCATCCGTCCCGATGAAACTGAGCGGAGTTTACAACTTACCTATTCTCACAGACCAACGAGGAGAGGTGCTGGCATCTGTCTACGGAGTCTCAATTTGCAGGATTCACACCAGGACTAACGGTCCTGCTCAGGTGCGAGGCATGCTGTGGTGGTGTGTTCCACAAGCAGCAGGGACATCAGCAGGATGGAGTGAGGGGATAAGGTGATGAGCATCAAGGTCTCAACCTAGGCGCTCCCCGGTCGGGGCTGTCTCGGTCATTTCTCAGCCAGAAGGGTAATTGTAAGGGAGTGAGGGATTGAGGTCACGGATCGAAACGAAAACAATCTAGTAAAGCTGAGCCCTCCATGCCATCGCTACCTTAGACTCGCTTGTTACAGGCTGTCCTGCTTCCTGTAATCAAGGGTATCACAACAAATGTTCTCTACCGTCGCACGAGGAAAAGGAGCAATGATGGCGCTCTAAGTCTACTGAGAATTAATCTTCAAAGGAGATTCTTCCGTGTGGTTTAATGGAATAAGAATGATATTGAGACCGGGGTAGTCGATAGTATTTAACTGCTTCGTGGCTATGCCACAGATGTTGACCAATACAAGAAACCAAGTTGGCTTCTCAGATGGGACGCCACGAACCCTAATGCATATTTCCCTTTGGATGGATGAGTCTAAGGCTCCGTATGAGAGCTGAGCTCATTGGGGACAGTTCTTTCCGTATGGGGAGAAGTACCGTCGAGAGAAGGAGCGAGGAAGTGTTCAGACTCTAGCGGTAAAGACACTGTCATTTGTGATTATTATCCTTGCTAGAGAGCATCTGAAATAGCCACATCTAAAATAGCCTAGAGGTATGCCAGGACCAGATTCTTGCAGTGGCGTGTT
This sequence comes from Gammarus roeselii, assembly GCA_016164225.1. Taxonomy (NCBI): domain Eukaryota; kingdom Metazoa; phylum Arthropoda; class Malacostraca; order Amphipoda; family Gammaridae; genus Gammarus; species Gammarus roeselii. The sequence continues at coordinate 8,144 of SDVV010004987.1, read as the reverse complement.
TGTCCCTCGCAAGGCTGCCGTGCGGCAGTGGAATGGCAGCTGCTGCCGCTGCTGCCGCTGGCAGCTGTTGCTGCATCGCAAGTGAAATTGCGTATTCGTTTCTGAAGTTTTATAAATTAATACATTGGACTGTTTGACCTACTGGTGAAGTGCTAGAAAATACTTAATAAAAAACAGCACCTACATAAGTTTGCTTCGACGTGAACCGGCGTCGCGAGACAGCCAGATTGGCCTTCCAATTAATGATGTTCCTCAAAACTCAATTATATCAGCATTACCCACAGAATGATCATAAGCGTTTTAACATTCCGTACCAAATAATAACTGCCCTCTGCACATAATCGTCCACACAGCACAGGCTGGTCCCGCACGGGACTCTAAGCCGCACGTTTATTTGAGTAAAAATTGATCGAGTAACGTTAAAATTCAAATCGGTAAAGCCTGTCAAGAGGCCAGCAAGAGTGCGCCACTATGAGTAACCGGGGGTCCGATGAAGGGGAGAAATAAACCTCATTCTACAAGGTTCAGCATCCTTTCCGGAGTCACAAAGATGCAGGATCCCAACAGCAGAGAATGCTAGTCTCTCCAAGACGAACAGCGCCACCTGGGACGGAGACGACCGAACCAATGAGGGCATCATAAAACTAATCAAAACGTTCGTGCAATGCAAAATAAATTAGATCAAGCAATCGACATCCCCGAATAAGAAACGCAAGAACTCACCGTAGCCTCCAACGCAACCGACGAATGTCTAGCAAAACTTGAGAATCATGTCGAAACTATTGCACTATTGCTTTTCAAATGGACGAACTCTTGACCAGGCAAGCAGCGACCTACACATGCCTCTACCTCCACCTCTGATGACAACCTCAACGACTCTAAATCCCAAAAACACTCCAACCGAACTCCAAGAGCTGCAATAGCGATGTAGTTCTCACTTTAAATGAACACAAACTGTTGAACAATGGTCTCAATATTCTCGAACACGTGGAAATCACGTTAATTTCCACGGATGTACAGGACACATGTCCAAACACCATACGAGGAGGACTGGGCTCTACGGCCATCTAGTTTTAAACCTCCCCGCCAGCGACGATGAATGCTACATCATCAGATTAGACATCAAACTTAAGAGCAAAGTCCTACTGTCCAAGACCGGTATATGCCAAAGGGCATGCACAATCATAGCCCACCCAACCTACTCCAGGAGTTCAGTCTTTATTTATTTTGAAAATCTCCTAGAAGAGTATGCTGATCAGTTCATCACCGGACTTGTCATGCACGACGACTGTGTGGACGAAGCATGTATCGCCGTATTCATAATAACCTGAAGAAACACCATTACGGCCCTGATGCTAAATTCAATTGCCCTTCCACACCAGAATAGATTAACATACCCTTTTTGGATGCTTAAACCAATGCTACCCCTTGCTCTAGACGTCCGATGCGTGGCCAAAATTGCTAGAAATACAAACACATGCTGTAAAATTGTCATGGATGACAAAGATGCTGACTACCATGCCAGACGAGACGACGCCCAGTGTGCCCGTCCAAAGAATACCGTTCCTTCTTCCACTGCAAAGTGAGCGGTCACCCCACCGCAGCAAGATAAAAAGAAGATAGATCCTTAAATTCCAAGAAAACCACAAGCTCGGTCAATAGGAGGCAAAGGCTTAAATACGTTTCTCTGAAGTAGAATCTGCCACTCGGGAAAAAATACCATCATCATTCCCTACGCACTTCCTTGTAACGCTCAAAGAAAACGGTCCAAGCAGTTCTGCTCCCCCAGTAAACCCTTTCACCATGATGAAATCCTTAGTGCATCAACTAGAAGGTAAACCGGAAACCGTTCGCAGATAAGGGCCAAACCTGAACCACGTTATAAAATCTGAATAAATTACCACCAGACAAAAACTACCCACCTAGACAAACTCAAAGTAACCGTTGAACTACAGCCCAGTACAATCTCACCAAACAAATTATCTATACTTCTTACAATACCCCAACAACTGACTTGGATTTTTTTAGCCGCTGACTTGACAAAAGGCTATAGAGTTACTGAAGTTTATTTAGCACATTGAATCTAATCACGAAACCCTGGTTCCAAGGCACAGCAGAATACCTTCCCATGAACGGACGTACCGATTTTCATAGTGATTCCAGAAGAGCAAGAGAAAACGACAACTTACCCAGTTGCAATATTGCCTACGATGTGCAGAAATTGCCTCGAATACGACCACGTCATCAAACACTGCCAGCCGGAAACAACTCAGCGTTGTGAGAGGTACGCTGTGGAGCACGATAAAAAATAATGCAAAGCCGTCCAACTCATGCGCTACCACTGCTCATGTCTCAATGAAACAGACAACCACGACTGCCAAAACGCACGGATTAAAAAGAAATTATAATCTTACAAGCGTCCACAAAGTCACACGGAAACATGCTATTTAAATCGGGCCTGACGAAAGTCCCACTCGCTTCCATTACGCCAAAGCGGTCAAATCTGCTAAGAAATCTACCTCAAAATCATGCCCATCTCACATGGCCCAATATTTATGGGCCATGTGCGATGCTTATACAATCTTTGTTCAATCTATGTTTTTATGACATTCCCCTCGTAGTAATTTTCAATATATCAGTGTTTAGGAATGTTTACGACCATAGGGTTCAATTTCATATGTGAAAGTTTTCTGTTAACATAATCCAATTTAGATAATGTTAATACACGGATTACGCAGTAAGACCAGTAAAGTGTGTTTGCCAGTGCGAAAAACTGGTTCAACGTTTATGTTGGACTCATATTGATCGCTATAATTTCTATCGCATTGAAAGATAAAACTTTCAACGATTTGGACGTCTATTAGTAGTTAATATAGCGCCTATTTGCAAATCGGCCCCCCTACTTTTTTTTAAAGTCTACGGGTATTTTTCGCACACCCTATTTCACGATCGCCCGGGCGTCTACGCTCACCGAAACAGCCCTGGAGATTGTTGATTATTGTTAATGATTATTAATGGTTTGTAAATAGGCATTGTAAAGGGTAAGTAATATTGTATGATTTAATGTTAGAGTTTACAGCCTGGTACAAAGCAGGATGACTGTATGTGTAGGAATTGATTATTTTTTATTTGTAAACTTATATAATTATTCATATATCGTGATATTTAATGTCGCAGACACCTCTGTTATTTCAATGGGTATTTATTACTCGAATATTTACTTATTTAGGGTATTATTTAATGATGTTGATACCGTTGTAATAGGATTTCAACTTGCTTCCATTGCCCGATCATTATCTAATTTAGGTACGTTGACCTGTTATGTATTAGGGAAATGCAGTATCATGTAGGTTCTTTGTTTTTATTGAGCTAAAACTATAATAGTGAATAAATTCCAGTCGCATATTTTTTTCCCTATTTTATGTATGTATATATTTTCACAGTTACGTCAGTACACATCGTTACTTATGATACAAATAGAAGGCGCTTCAATTATACGTTCACGTATTTTCAATCCGTATGACTGTGGACAATGAAACATTTATGTTCAAGTTTATAATTATATATTTATTATATGGTTACATAGGAACATTTACATCAATGTATTAGGAACATTTTGATCAACAAATAATAGTGGATTAAATCCAACCGCTTTTTTCACCATTGCATGTTTGTATATATTTTAACATTTGCAGTATATCTACAGTAACACTGTTGGAAGTCACAGTATATTTACAGTATGACACTGATACAGTAAAGGCAACAGTCATGCAGTAGCAGTCAATTGGAACGGTACCACTGCCTCGCTATCGTAGAGGTAGACCTCTATCCATCACTGTCAGACTCAGATGCTAACTCGAGACCCCCTCCACTCGAGAGTGGCCTCAAATCACTCGCCGTATATATTCAATTTGAGATTTAGTCCGCTTTATGTTTGAAGCTGATGAGATATATATGTTTATATCTACGATACCATAGGTAACCGAGTGCAATTTCAATTGCATGATATCTGTCAAATTTTTAATGCAAGGCAGTAGGCGTTGCATTGCAATTGATTGCAAGTCATGTTGCATAACTTCAATTTCATTGCTAGGCATTCGAGTTAAATTTTGGATGTTGCAAACGAAACGTATATATGATATATTTTATTGATAATCAATTTAAAACACATTTTTTATTAAAGAATTACATTGGATTACCATTTATACCAGAACATATCTATGAATCCAACGGTGGACACCGGTAACTGTACGAGACCTAAGTAAAGTCTCCGGGTGTCCCTCTGGTCCTTTCTTGATCGGAGGCGTCAGAGGCACGTTGCGGTCTCAGTTTATCGACGATACGCGCTATTTCTAGGCTGGAGGTAACACCTTGTCAAGCAACGATAGGTCGCTTATTGTATACGGTCATTTGATTCGTGTTTTTTGCTGTCTCTGATAAGTTTTTATAACAAATATTCTTTATCGCTTATAGTATTTATATATTTTCTCCCCTACGGGTCGCTGTGTTGGGTATACGTGACTACTTAATTTTTATTCCTTTTGGTAACTTTGAGCAGTATGTTCCCGATTAGGTATCAGGACAAATTAACCGTTAGAATTAAGATTCTTGTTCTACGCATTTGTAGAAAAGTGTTATTGACTTAGTTCAAACAAGTATTTAGTACTGTTGAAAATAACACTTTTCTACAAATGCGTTGAACAAGAATCTTAAGAGTGGGGCATATTATTTATTTATGGATGAATAATAAATTAAGCAGGATTTGGGTAACCGATGTCGATACATTTCAGTCGTATGTAACAGAATTCAAAGAAAATAAGGAGGTAAATCTCGAAATTTATATGATTCAAGCAGAAAACCTTCATATGTGTAATAAAGCTGAGGAAGCGGAAAATAAATGTTACCAATGAACAAAAAAAACTGGATCATAAGCAACAATTTCTTTCGGATGGAGACCGACATTAATTGAATTGGAGGAGATTCGAACAAATAAAGATCACGAAGAAGAAGCAATACATTCATGGACACACGGGAATGGAACAGCCTTCGGTATTCGTAACAAAGACATGATGGAGTATATGAAGGATTTTGAGAGGAGCCTGAAGCATAGTGATGATGGGTATGGTTGGATAAACGAACAATGCTGTTTCAAATCAAAATATATATATTCGAGGTACAAAGCATTGATGCATCCAGCAAGATCTGTAATTAATACTAATAAACACTAATAAACTATGTAAATGTTCGATGAAATATTTCAATTATCCTAAAACTCAAAGGTTGGAGAAATGAATTGCAAACATCGTGTCAGTCGGAGGTATAAAAGGTATGTAGAAGTCAGTAGAATATGTTATGGGTCGTGAAACGATGCCATAAACCTATTTTGGGGTAAATGATCTAGATGTGTTACAGATGGGGTATAGCTTGTGCCACCGTTTGTTCGAAAGTGATGGGGTGATTGGGCTCTGTAATCTTTGAAAGTGATGGCAACAAATGATGACTCATGCAACGGTCATCACCATCAAGTGGAATGTCTCAGCGGCGTGCTTGTCATTGCATTGACTTTCCTCGTCAATATCCATTTTATATCGCCCTTCTTGTGTGCCTTAAATCCCTCCAACAAGCTTTTCTTAGGAATAAGTCCTATTGGATATGATCATGGAGCAGCAGCACTCATTACAAGTTCCTAACTGTCCCTCTAATCCTTCCTAGTGTTCTGCAGCAGTATATTAGTATTGTTTGTTATAGTGACAACGCTTTCTTGTGTTTTTCAATTACAATAAAAATGGCAATGTCATCATTCTTTGACGTAAAAGAACACAAAGCTATGGAATTCTGGACGAAACATTATTGACCAAATTATGTAATATGCGACGCCGCTCATTATTGTTGTGATGATAAGATGAGCAACTCCGCTCTGTGTTGTTGTTGCTTTGGTAGAGACCTCTAGCCGTGCCTGGAGAACTAACCATGTTGCTATTGTAACGCAGCTGCAATGAATTGAGTGCTGGTTGGGAACAACAAAACACTGAGCCTTCACAATTAAAACTACTCCAATCCATTAACATTGTATGCTGTACTTGTATTGGAAACGCTTTCTCCCTTGAATATTATCTTTGGTGAAAAGAAAGTTCAGTCTCGTTAACATTAAAAAAATCCAGCACGAGATCAGATCCAATAACATGTTGAGGACGATAAAGTCCTCGCTCTCCCTTCACTAGTTTTTAAACTACTGTGAACAGCTATTCATCTGAGTTGTGGTGCATGCAATCCCTTTCACCATCAATAATAATAACAGAAATTTTCATTAATAAGTTTCTAGCTTTAACGGTCGATGAAACACGCTCAACAATTTGTACGAAAATTTTGTGGCTATGGATTGAAAGCTTTTATTTAGGAAATTTATTGCGTATCATACATACTAGACATTTCCACAAATTTAACGACGTAATTTTCATTATTGTCTTATCCCGAAATGACGAGAAGTGCTCTATTTAGCAGCCATCTCATATTGTTCAGTTTTATTTCAAAAACAACGGTACAACTGTTGCAAGACAATCAGCAAGACGTAGTTCGCACTGCACACAAATAACGTACCAAGGCTTTCGGACGAGCTGTATTTTTAAAAAAACTCTTTTCAACTTGCGGTGTCATTTATTGAAATCTTGCAAGATGCCGATAAAATTTGTTCGCTGACGATGACTGATGAAGCAGGCATTGTATCCGCAGAGCGTAACTGTGCTGTACGGAGTTGTGCCGACCGTGTCATTGGGCCTCATTACAATGAAAACGCCACGGGCTTTGCAGAGACAGTCAATAGAGAATGATGGCGATACATGCTCCAAACATTATTAAGTAGACCTTCTCATAGTCGTCTGCGCACATGTCAGGAGCTGTGGCTTCAATGGGATGGAGCGACTTGCCCTCAGCCTATAAAACCGTGGAGGCGCTGCATGGAATGTTTGGTAAAAACGTCATTTCCAGCCGAGCTGTATTCGACTGGCTAGCAAGGTCACAAAACCTATCTGCTCTAGATTATTTTGGTTTGAAGGAGGATATTAGAAGTAAGATTTGTGCTGTTTATCTTGCTTGTCTACATTGAGTGATGGACAACGCCCCATGTAAGAGGTCGCTCGTGTATTGCTGTTAAAGGGCGATACCAAGAGGGTGTCATTTTCCAGAGTTAGTTCACTTCAAACTCCTAATTTTTAGTTTGCGATTGGCGTCGATGGAACATGTGTACAATTTAATTAGATCACATCAATGACATTTAAAACAAAGAATTCATTTATGAAAATCCTGCACCATAGAAAATGTGAATACTGAATATGCAGCACTTAAAGGTACACTAGATTTCTCGCCTGCGAAATTTTGTTAACAATTTATATCAGTGGAATAGGGTCCGTTTAATAATAACATGTCAGTCACTACGAGCGTCAAAATCGTCTAAGATATTTTCTGGAGCGTATTAGTAATTACCATCTGAAGAAATTCTCACGAATGAAGATCATGTTGCCAGTCTGCGTGTATGAAGACGTTCCAGTATTACTACTACTCAGCGCAAACTCTCCGAGCTGGTCTGCTTAGATAGAACCAGGTGACTGTTGCTTTGTAATAGTTTGGCTTTCTAACAACACATAATTTTTTTCTCATTCACATGGTGGTTAAATTACTTGGATCAGCGGTCAAATTCAGCTGTTTCCTTGAACGCAGTGGCGTGGAAAATCGATTAAATTCTTCTTGGTCTGTCACAAGACATACAGGTCAGGGAACTGAAGTCTCTTAAAATATTGTTCAATCATTTATTATACAGAGCGGCTTCTGTAAGAGTAACAACAGATTGTCGAACACTATAACACTAGCCTAGCAAAATGAAGGGGAGAAAATTTCAAAGTCGAGTGCACCTTTAACGCTAATAAACGTCAAAAAGTGTCAATAGGAATTTCAATTTGAGTTTAATAGAGAATTTCTAACCTAAATTCTCTTTTAAACTCATATTGAAGAGAATTTGTCGACATTTTAGCTCTCAACCTGCATACTTATTTAACTAGACTTAAATTCAACCAACCTCTTATCGCCCTCACTATTGTTACATGCATATTCATACGACATACACCAAAACGGAACATGTGTGTGTATATATA
>SDVV010004986.1:0-19626 GCA_016164225.1 Gammarus roeselii | reverse complement strand
CTGTTCATTGCACGCTCTCTCGCCACCTCCACATTCATGTCTTTCCTTCCTAACGCCTGCTTCACACCATCCATCCACCCAAACTTCGGTCTACCTCTAGGCCTGCGACCACTCGCCTCCGCATTCATCACCCATTTCACCAATCTCCCTTCATCAATCCTCTCCATGTGCCCGAACCATCTCAGAACATGCGAATCAACTCTGTCCTCCAACTTCTTCACCATCCCTGTTCTGTTTTGAACCACGTCGTTGGTGATCCGGTCTCTCAGCGTTACTCCAGCCATGCTCGAAAACATTCAACCTTCTTCTCTCCTCTGCTCTCACCCCCCAAGCCTCAGCTCCGTAGAGCACAGTTGGGACAACAACACCCTCATACAGCCCTCTCTTTGCTTCCATCCCCAACGTCATACAGCTCATTACACTCTTTAGTGCACCCAACACTTTACATCCCTCCTTCATTCGCGCCTTCACTTCCGTTTCCACTAGTTGAGTTATCTCCACATAGGAGCCCAGATACTTAAAACACTGAACTTCCTCCATGAGCTCTCCATTTAGGGTGACACTAATTTTGCTCGCATCGACAGTACTCGATTTTGCTTCCTCCTCTCACACACTCTACCAAACTCAGACACTAGCCTTCATAGCTTCTCCTCCGAATCCGCAAACAGGGCCGTATCATCAGCAAATAGCAACTGGCTCAACTGCCAACTCCGCCCATTCGCTTTCAACAGTTCCAAGCCACGACCCAACACACTCGCGTTCACCTCCTTGACCACTCCATCCATACAGAGGTTGAACAGCCAGGGAGACATCACGCAGCCTTGTCTCAGTCCCACTTTCACTGTGAACCAATCACTCACCTCACTCTTCACTCCGACACATGCTCGGCTGTCAGCATAGAAACTCTGCACCGCTTTCAACAGATGTCCGCCCACTCTACACAAAGGCAACACCCTCCACAGCGCTCTACTGTCAATCCTGTCGTATGCCTTCTCCAGATCCATGAAGGCCCAGAACACATCCTTTCCTTTGACAAGGTACTTCTCACAGACCTGTCTCACTGCAAAAATCTGATCGGTACGCCCTCTACCACTCCTAAAGCCACTCTCTCTGTTTCTCTCCAATTGCGCAGTTCGTACAGTCTCTAATCCATTTGATCAGCACTCTCCCGTACAACTTACCAACCCCACATAACAGACTGATACCTCTCGAGTTGCAGCATTCATTTATATCTCATTTGCCCTTATATAGCGAAACAATGCAGGCACTGCACCAATCACTCGGTACCACGCCCGCCACAAAACACAAGTTCAGTAACCTCACCAACCATTCGACAATCTTTACTCCACCCTTCTTCAGGCACTCGGTCGCAACGCCAACCAAACTAGGGGATTTCCCTGCTTTCATCACGTCCACCGCCTCCTGCACCCTGGTAATGTCCGCAACAAGTCTTTCTCCCAAAACTGTCATCCGAGCACCACCACTCACAGCAACAATGTCAGCCTCTCTGTCATCCTCTACATTCAACAACTTATCAAAATACTCGGCCCACCTCTTCCGTAAATCACCATTTTCCAACAACAACTGACCGTTTACATCTTTCACCACTTCCTCCTTTCCGGTCTCTCCCTTTCTCACCCTCTTCACCTCTTTCCAGATTTGTTTTTTGTTCTCCTCAAAATTGTGGCACAACCTTCTGCCCCACCTGGCATTAGCGTCCCTTTTGGCTCTCCTCACCACCCGCTTCACCTCGTTTCTCCTCTCTTTGCAGCTTTCATGAGCTACTTCCGACTTCACCTGCAACCACTCCTCAAAAGCTCCTCTTTTCCTTGCCACCGCCAGTTTGACCTCTCGTTCCACCACTAGCAGCCTTTCCTCCTGCACCCTCCCACACGGCGCGCACCACACACCTTATTCGCACATCTCAGCAACGCATCCCTTAACGTCTCCTATTCTTCCTCCGCATCTCTCAGGTCATCTCCTCTCACGTTGTCATATTCTTCCTTCAACGCCTGCTGGAACTACTTTCCACGTACAGTCCACTCACTTCCACTACCTCTCTCTCTCCTTCCACTCGTTTGTTTCCCTTCCACTTTTGCTCCACTCTTAATCTACCTTCCACCAGCAGATGGTCAGACACTCCTCTACCCTCCCCTCTCAACACCCGCATATCCAACAGCCTACCCACCACTCTCCTCGATATCAGCACAAAATCCATCAGTGCTCTCTCCACCATTGCACCATGGGCTATCCTTACCCATGTGTACATGTGAATATCTCACTTTTTGAACAAACTGTTCCCGACCACCAACTCCTGCTCCATACACAGACCTATCAGGTTTTCTCCACTGGCATTTCTACCGGGTACACCATACTTTCCTATCACATTCTCCACCACTACATCACCAACTCTCGCATTAAGGTCACCCAGTACAACTACATTGAAATGACCTCCGAAACTCTCAATAAACTCACTCAGGTCAGTCCAGAATTGCTCCCTCTCCTCTTCACTCCTCCCGCTGCCAGGTTAGTAAGCACTCACAAATGCCCATCTTTCTACGCCTAACTTAACTTTCACCCACATCAATCTTGAGGACACCTCCTTCCATTCGGTAGCGCTATTAGCCAACCGATCACTCAATATCAAGACCACACCTTCTCGTGCCCTACCCTCCTCCACACCAGACTTTTTTCCACTTACCACACCAAACTCACATTCGCCCTTACCTTTCAACTTCGTCTAACTCAGCGACAACACATCCAACTTCCTCCTCACAAACATCTCACCAATCTCCCTCCTCTTTACATCATTCGTACTATAGCCACGCACATTCAGCGACCCTAACAATAGGATTCGGAGAGGCGTGTGCCTCTCCTTCCACCGCTCGTCTTGCCGTCTTCGTAGAAAGGTTTTACACAGAACGGGATTCCTAGCCCCTTCGCTCCGCCCCGTTTAGTCGCCTTTTACGACACGCTGGGGATGCGGTAGCACGATTCTACTCCCGACTACGGAGTGCCCCTTTAGTCGACTTCTACGACACGCGGTGGATACGGTAGCAAGATTCTAAAGCCCCGGCTACAAGGCCATTTAGCTACAAGGCCATATTAGTAATGAAAGAATGAAAATTCAAATATACTGAAAGGTTGTTGAGCTCGTAATTCATCTGCTTTTAACAAGGCTGCAAATTCAAATACGATTGAGAGACGTTGAGAAACCAATAAAGCGATAATAAACCCTTATTGGACTAGTAAGGTGATAAGTAGATCACTTTCAGTCATGGCTTAAAGATGGATAAGGAAACATTCTTACGGTAAACAGGAGTTAGCGAGTTCCAAATTTTAACACGATTGAAGTGGATACAGGATCTGGTTCTGGATCAATTATAACGGGGTATTACAAGGTTATTCGCATTTCTTGTGCAATGATTGTGTGCATCCGAAAAGTTGGAAGTTATATCGATCTTTCAGTTTCAGGATATTCATGATCTCAAAATGCTGATTAGTATGGGAATTGAATGGAAGGCTATTTATAGCTCTAATCGTTTTTTTGGCAGTATTAATATTTTATCCGCTTTATTTATGTTTGTTCCATACTAGGCTTTGATTTCGTAAATTAAAAATGGCTGGAACAACGTGAAATAAAGGGTTTTAAGGACAGATTGGTGGAGGAATTTGTTTAATTTATAAAGAATGCTTATAGATTTTGACAATTTAGATGATATGCTGTCGATGTAATTTTTGAACGTCAAATGTTTGTCAAAATATACCCCAATGTATTCAGTGCTGTCTATCTCATGAATGATATCTTTTCAAATTTTTCTGATTGGTAAATTAAAGTTACGCTTATATGAGGATAATATGTAGCTAGTTTTTTGAAATTAATTCCAGTTCGGTTTGCAGTTAACCAATTGTTAACATGCTCGAGTTTCATGTTAATTGAGGCAGTTCATTCGCTTATGGTGTTTGAAGGGATGCAAGTCAATAAGGTACTATTATCAGATAACAGTGTATACCTGAAAAAGGACGATGCGCTAACTATATCGTTTATAAAAATGAAGAATAGCAAGGGCCCTAAAATAGAACCTTGAGGAAAACCTTGACTAATATTGAGCATAGTGGATTGGATATGCTTGATATTGCTTGCGGTTGGACAGATATGAAGTGAACCAATCACTGGCAATTCCTAGTATTCCGTCGGACCTTAGTTTAGATAATAAGATTAAATGATCAACAGTCAAAGGCCTTACGAAAGTCGAGAAATAGAGAGAATATGATTGCAGTCGCAAACAAGCCAGGCTTAGTCGTTTTATTAGCTGTCTGATAGATTGCGCAGAATGTAAGACTAAATATAATTCCTCTTATCGATGATATGAACGCTGCTTTGTGTCCTACATGGAACAAAAATCAAGAAATTGCATCAAAATCGTGAATTTAAAATCACACACGGGAGCATGTATCGATTATTGATGCCCTTACGACAGTGGAAACAGGCCGCGGGGGCCGAATGAATTGCAATGTCGGTATATGAGCCTGAAAAGCCACTGCGGTCTTAACAGCGGTGAGACTGGGTATTTTCTTCCCTCCCCTTACCTCTTTGTCAGTCTAACCCCATTATAGGTAAGGAGATGGGTAAAAAATGACGGAAATCAAAATAACATTTATTTTTCCGGTAACATTGTCTGCAATCTCGCATCTCATCTCTCTCGTGACATGGAACACAACAGGACTGTATAGCATACGCAGAAAAACATGTTCGTACAGTTACATAACACTTGTAGATTATTAAAAGAAAAAATTTAGTTTAGAAAATTATCGGAGTGTTAAACTAAAAAATGTCGAACGTTGTGCCCTTTTATACAAATGTTGTATACACTCAAAGGAATATCGAGCGGGATGCACCTTGGATTTATTATTGATGATCGCTTTCGATCCTGGCCCATGTAGCGGATTCTTTAACCGTAACTGTAACAACCGTGACGCCCGCCCATTTGGCTGCCAATTAATGTGTATTGACTAATAGGGGCTTAACTGCGGCTACCAAGAGATTCCTCACCCAATATATAAAACAAACCAGACTCAAACCAGTCTCCTGAGTGATCGATAACGACTCACGTTATTTACCTTGTGGTAAACAAATTGAAAAGCATTCAGCTTGAACAAATTCCCCTTTCTTTTTAAAGGCCTCCACTACTTTTCCAGTTGACGTAAAGTGAATTTGATTATACTAGATAAGGGAAAAGTACTTTTTTGGAATGCATGCCAGTACAACAGGTTCAATTAAAGGAAAATTACAATTACTTTCAATGCACTGCAAGAAAATTGACTTTGCTTCATAAGTTGCTTGTGGTCAAGGGTCGAATACAAATGTGAATGCAAAGTACATTAGCCACACTTCGAGAAATTCACTTGTAATTTAAAGTTCCACAATTATTGAAAATATCCTTCTTAGGAATATTACGAAATTTGAGTTCCACGCTTAGAACTGGCCTACAACCGAACGCAGTTCATTCAAGGTATCTGATATACACATATTGTCGAGTTCCACTTATGGAATCAATTTATCTGCCCTGCTGCAACAGCGACGTCGATTGATGAGTCGCTCAGCATCTGAACTCCATTAGGCGTCTCTGATTTACGAAGGCAAACCAGAGCTGACCTGAGCAATGAAAAGCTGAGTCTGCACCGCAGCCTGAAAGTTACGGTACTCCTTGGCGAATATCTGTGTTCCGCGAGCAGCTCCGTCGGTCTGCGATAAAAAGCATGATATCCAGATCCCTCACGACATCCCTCAAAAGGGGGTAAAGATCAGTGGGGTGAAACTTCCCCTTTCATCTCGAAAAGTAATATCAGTATACGTTATAAGTTTTTCAGGTTCGTGTTGACGATGAGTAGCTCGCAGACTCTTGTGTCGGTTGGACGGAGTAAATGATTGGAAAAATCTTACATCAAAGGATGTCTTATGTCCACGGACCCAAATTCCACGGGTACTGATGATAACGTTAGCTCCACCACTCATGTTCGATAAGCGAAAACTGAGTTCTCAACTGTAAATTGGTTTGAATTGGTTCAAATTTACAACCGTGACCCACTTCATTTAACATTTCCTTGGATTGTGTCACGCATCTCATTGTATCATATGATAGGTAACTAAGTTTTCACCACATGAACATCGGTAAGGTAGACCACCGAGGTCGAGTTTGTAACTCACCCGAACTGCATCTCAAAATTCGTGCGTGCTGCGAGCAAATCCGTTGCCAGCAATAGGAAAAAGGTCAACCATTACAAGGCTCTGTTCCCTCTGCAACATTCAATTTCATCTTTATCACTGCTTTGGGATAAATTATTTCTAATTTCCTTACGAATATTTTCTAGCCGGGCTTTCATTCTTCCTGCTTTCAACTGGGAGATATTTTACAGAGTAGTTCTTGTCGATTCCTCGGTAGTGGAGTGTAGAACATTGAAAAGTCATTGCTAAAGATTAGGTGGGTGTTACAGAATTGTGTAACTTGTCATCTGAAATTTTAATCGGGTTCACTATATATATTCCCTCAAGAGGAGCAGGAAGCACTATCAGATTTATTGTTCGCCGATGGAGTTCCTAGCAATCAGTGCAGGAATGGCTCTGTTAACAATGAGATCTTTGAGTAGCGGCGGCCCACCAGTCACTGCAGTGGTAGGCGTGTCATTTAGTATCCCATCAGTCACTGCAGTAGCCAGTAGTGACTACTGCAGTGACTCACCAGTCACAACAGAGACAGACGAGTTATTGGCTGTCCCATCCGTCACTGCAGTGGCAGACGACTCAATGGGCGTCCAACCAGCCACCAAAGTTACAGACTAGTCGTTGGGTGTCGCACCAGTCACTACATTAGAACGAGTAATTGGGCTTCCCACCAGTCACTGCAGGGCAGGCGAGTCATTGAGCGTCCCACCAATCACTGCCGTGGCACGCTTGTCATTTGGCGTCCCACCAGTCACTTCAGCGGCAGGCGAAGAGTCATTGGATGTCCCACCAGTCACAGCTTTTGGCAGGCGATTCATTAGCTTCCGACCAGTTACTGAAGTGGCAGGCGAATCGTTGGGCGCCTCACCAGTCACTGCATTGGCAATTGAGTCATTGGGTGGGTCACCAGTTGCTGAAGGAGCAGGTGAGTCATTGGGCGTCTCACCAGTCAGTCTCTGCCTTGGCAGGCGAGTCATTGTGCGCTTCACCAATCACTGCAGAGGCAGGCAAGTCATGGGGCGTCCCACCAGCCTTTGAAGCGTCAGGCGAGTCATTAGGCGTCCCACCGGCCACTGCATTGGTAAGCTTCTTTGCAAAAAGTTTCAGGGGCCTTTGAAATTTTAGGCCCTGTTTCCGGAGTGGTTGATTCCTATCGAGTAGGCAGCCAGGGCCACTGGGTAACATTGAATGGTTCCTTCGTTTGCAATACATTCTTCCCCGTCCGCCATGTATATAACTTTAGGGGAATAATGCACATTTTTTAAATGAATACCTAAGCTTTGGCAACTAATTCTTGTATTTAATAACTTTATCTACATATTGAGAGCGTTGGAAGCATTGTCGGCACCGACTAGGATAATGCCTTCAACGTTATCCTCGTATTGCATTTGTCTCTGTGCAAGAAGTCAGCTTCAAATTTTGCATGCTGTCCAGAACAGATCTGTAGAGATTCCTTAGCCTTCATGAGTTCTGAGCTTAGTATATTGATGACTGTGCTGCTGATAATTCGACGAATCACTTCCCCGACGCCAATGGGACGAATACCAGGATTTGTTTCCGATAGCATTTGTGTGAGACGCTTCGTTTGCTTGCACGCTGGGTGATAAGGCTTCATTGAGGAGACGATTACACCTAATTTTCTTGCCAGGGCGCGATGGCACTGCACAGGTACTTGGCATCAGTTCCATATTGACGATGTATTAAAAGTTTCTTTCAAGTGTTGTGCGTCAGCATCGAAGCAAGAACAGGCCTGGCGATGCCCTTGATGGAACACGTGATACAGCGGATGAGGACGTTCAAACCTGATATGGTTACAACTTCCAATACTGACCCTAGGAGTCGGCTGGCCTTAGTAGTCGGATGTTTGTCTCTAATATACAAACATCTTCTTCATTGTGAGGGATTGATTAGCTTGTTGAGTTGTCGAGCAGCTTAGTGAGGGATTAACTTTTCCTGCTCACATGAGTTTTCAAATTTTGCAGATTCTGATTACGACATTTTGCCAGCTCGCCAAAAATGTCTGAAGTGTTGCTATATTTTTGTCCATCAGCTAGCACCTTTGATAAGTAAATTCGATGCCAAAACGCGACGATGTTTCCACTGTTGTTGACTTTGGTGATACTACTTGGAGGAGGCGATCACTTTTTCATAGACAGGACAGAGAATGTTTCTAACATCATTTCCGTTCCTGTGCCTCCACCTGAAGACCCACACTTATGCAAATTGCGTCATCTGGGGAACTTGTGAAGACGACATCCCACTAGAAAGAGGATCAGCAGTAGGTGGATTAAGGGATGGATGGTAAATTTCAGTGGGCAGGTTCACCACCTGGACCAGACCTGCGGTATAGCAGGTATGGAGGGGGTATGGCAGGTATGGAGGCTGGCACGTTAACGACGGAAACATTCTATCTCGAATGTGTTAAGGCTGAAAAGTTTTCAACGGAACGTGTTTAGGCTGGAAAGCTGTTATCACTGTATATTTTACCCTGGAAAAATGTAGGGTGGCTGAAAGTGTTTAACACGTATTTTTTTGGACAAAGTGTTTATGCTGGATTGTTTTTCAGTCTTAGCTTGGAACTATTTCTATGCCATTTGGCCCCGAAATGTGTAGTATTGAATAGTTTTGACCTGAAATGGTTTTGAACGGAGAGTGGCAGGTGCGGGGAGCGGCATAGCAGCTGGTGGAAGTCCCCCGGATTCGAAGTCTGGTGTGACAGTTTGCGCAGGAGGTGCGGGGAACGGCGAATTTATGGGTATAAAATTTATTCAGGTGTAATGACATTTGGATAAAATGTTATCAAAATACACAAATGATACGTACCAAGTCTTCGTCAGCGTGAGCTGTGCTGAGGGCAGCTTTGCTACTTGGAAAAACTTAATATTATCGAATATTAAGATTGGGGATTAAATTTAACCTCCCACGAACCATTGGATGTTGTTGGAGGAAATTATATTTTCTCCATGGTTCAATCTGTACGGACAGATACAAACGTTTAATTGGACTATTGATTTAAAAAAAAATAGATAACGTCAGCATGTTACTGAATATTCCATGGGCAAAAAAAGAGGGAATACGTGTGGTCACGTCTGATAGAATAAGATAGTGCTGTGACGACACGCTTTTGACAAAGAATGCTAGGTTTCTTCTTGTTAGTGTTGGTAGAAGCATTCACGTTTACACAGTACCAGTAGTAGGTATAATGCCAAGAATTGCCCTGGAAAAACGAATGCCAAGAATTGCCCTGGAAAAACGAATGCCAAGAATTGCCCGTAGAAAAACGAATGCCAAGAATTGCCCTGGAAAAACGAATGCCAAGAATTGCCCTGTGAAGGAATTGGATAGGCGACAATTAGGGGTGCCATGACGCGCTTTAGTGAAGGATTATAGATAGGCGATAATTAGGGAGTACATATATGTTTTTGTGAAAGAATTAGATTGGCGATAATTAGTGACTCCATATATGCTTTTTGTGGAGGAATTAGATAGGCGTCAATTAGTGACTCCATATATGCTTTGTGAAGGAATTAGATGGGCGTTAATTAGAGACTACATATATGCTTTGTGAAGGATTTTGATATAGGATGACTAGATCTTTGAACCTTTTATCGAATGTATTTTTTTAGGATGTTTATTATTTGTTAGTGTGTCTGACTCAAGCGCTGTATTTCTCGGACATTGTAGTTATATGTTTATTTTCTTCTATTCTGGTCAAGTGTGTTACTTACGGTACATAGAAATACCATGAACGCAAGTTTTTTTGTGAGTCGGCCGATGTATTTGTTAGGATGTATGTTATTTGTTAATGTGACCGACTTAGTCGCTGTATTTCTCGGACATTGTAGTTATATGCTTATTTTCTTCTATTCTGGTCAAGTGAGTTACTTACGGTACACAGACACTACCCGTGACGGGTGGGGGAAGAGGGGAGGGCTTGAACGGAGTCGGCGGTGTCCAAACCGCAAATGGTAATTAGCTTGATAACCTTTTTATGTCAACTGTCACACAATGATCTTATCTCGAGATTTATGATCCTCTTGGAGAATTGTTTTTCTTAAGATATCTTTCAGATTCCTTTCGGTATCTTATTGCTTTTATTTACGATTGCTTACGTACGGATTATAAAGACGTATGTTATTAGGTCTTGTCAACGCCATATATGATTGTACTGCAATATTTCGCACGGTATGATATATATTACTTTGTTTGTTATTGAATGACTCATTTGAATAGAATTTTTTTCTGCTCAAACCTGAATTGTTAGGATATTCGATATAGTTATGCAAGAAGTATTGATATATATTAGGAGAGCATAGCTAGTTGTGTTTTATTTGACTCATTTTCGGAGGTTGTTTTGGTGGAGTTTTTAGCGGTGAGATACTTGAAGCCAGCTTGATGTTGAATATAGGCTATGAACATTTACAGGTTACAACACGTTCATGTCAATGTGCTTTCATATTTTTTCACGCAAAAGTGTCCTCGGGTGGTTGTATTTCTGTGGATTATCGATACGACCGCAATCCTAATTATCTTCTTATTTGTTTTACGGTATTATTTCACATGAGTATTTTACTGTTTTGCTACCCTTAGCTGCAAGCATCATACTGTAACACGTAAGCATCATACTGTAACACGTTGGTTCCCAGTAAATTATCTCACTCGGGTATTCGTTGGTCGTTTCGCTTTTTCATTAGTCCCAGCAGTCATTTATTTGTTTCATCGTACAAATGTTTTTTGTTTGGGTTTTTGGAGAAGTCCATGTATTCAGACAGAGACGATTACCGCATTTTCCGTGTCAATATCGGGGTTAACCTTTAAACTGGAGACTCATGCCAGGGTCATTATTGGTTATATCCGGGATGTGACTTTGCTTGATGTTGTTCAGAGACGATGTGTGAATCAGATGCAAGTTATGTCTGAAGTATTATATGTGACGGGAATAGGTCTAGAAAATTTGTTTAGATTTGAATGGTATCGTAGTAAAAAATAGCGTTATTCTCATGATCTCAGAGTTGAATGTCGGATATCTTGGAGGAATGTATGTTTAAGAGGTGCAAGTCCACTATGCATCTTTATGGAATTTTTGTTATTGATCCCCTGCAAATGTATACTGTATCATTTAGAAGACAATTTACTGAATGGAGGGGTCCTAAACCATTTATGGTTTGACTACCCTTTGCCTAATGAGATATATTTATCTACGATTGCTGAGGGAGCTGTATACAACTTCAATTTAGCTTAATATCTATCACATTTTCAACGTAAGGCAAGATGCGTTTCAGTGCATTTCAATGCTAGTTCAATCGAGTTAAATTTATGATATTGCAAACAAAGATTTATTAGATATATCATTTTTATTGATAATAGATTTTGACATAATTATATATACATAAATATACATGGGATATCATTTTAGAGAAACATAACTTTTTCACAATGAAATCTACGGGGGAGTCTGCATTAACTTCACGTTAGGACACCGGTGGAACATAGAAGCAAATAACAAATAATAATAAATTTACAATGAAATTTCAATGTGAGCAGCTCGGCATAACATAAGTAATGACTTCGACCACTCTTCTCTTGTGTCATCTTAATCCTTGCTACCAGTGAAGTCTGTGGGTTCTGTATCAATGACGATTATTTATTCATCACCTGAAGCTGTCAACTCGTCATATCGGTGTAGGATTTATCATCTGGGTGTTTTTTTTTCACTGATCTATTGGTGTTCTAGACTAAAGCCCTTAGTACACACTTTAGGTAAACGTCGACCTTTGGGAGAAGTGTACGCAACACTTGCAATCCTATCCTTGTAACCAAAACTTTGTATTTAGTCTTCAGCGAGCTTTTTATGGACGCTAATTTTTTAATTACTGTTACATGTTCATGACATCAAATCGCTTAAGGTTTCTTCTTGCTATTGCCCACATTTCCATTAATTATATTCCCGCAGATTTCCAAAAGGTACATAATTCTCCTAGCACTCAATCGTTTGAGTCATGATTCTCTCTCCTCGTGTTTCATTTCCAATAATTTTCAGACAAAATTAGTTATACATTCGATTTTATTTTGCAATTTTTCACTTTTTATACCTGTCACCCTTTCATTACCCCATTTAATATTTCGGTTTTCTTCCACGTTTGTAGAGTTTTCTTCACATGACATATCCTCGATATCACTGTCACTGTTATCCATTCCACTGTAAGTATCCCACGTTTTCCGATTATTTTCATTATTTTCAATTTTGGCTAAGGTCTGGGTATACTCCCTCCATTTCACCCAATCTTTATACATTCCACGTTTGCTTGTTACCGGCATTGCACATTCTTTACTATCTGCACCATGTTGACCGTCGTCTATAACATTAGATTGGAAACCCAAGTCCGGTTTATTATGTTTTATCAATGCGCCCATTGCATCCTTAGAGCTTATATTTCCTCGTTCATTTTTAAGATTATCATATTTAAGATAATGGTGCCCTTTGAGATGGCGCCAAAACCCGAATGTGGAGCTTGATTTGCTTAATTTTATCTCCGCATGACAAATAACACATACCCCCGTCTTCTCCTTTTAGGTAAAATACTTCCATATCGTACTGGGCGTCATCTTTCTTCCCTGAAAGCGGACCGCTATCTGAATGAGTACAGATATGAGTCCATTTTTATATATACTTTGTTAACATGCATCTAGTCATCCTATATCTAAATCCTTCACAAAGCATATATGTAGTCCCCAATTAACGCCTATCTAATTCCTTCACAAAGCATTTATGGAGTCACTAATTAACGCCTATCTAATTCCTCCACAAAAAGCACATATGGAGTCACTAATTATCGCCAATCTAATTCCTTCACAAAAGCATATATGTATTCGCTAATTATCACCTATCTATAATCCGTCACTAAAGCGCGTCTTGGCACCCCTAATTATCGCCTATCTAATTTCTTCACAGGGCAATTCTTGGCATTCGTTTTTCCAGGGCAATTCTTGGCATTCGTTTTTCCAGGGCAATTCTTGGCAATCGTTTTTCCAGGGCAATTCTTGGCATTCGTTTTTCCAGGGCAATTCTTGGCATTCGTTTTTCCAGGGCAATTCTTGGCATTATACCTACTACTAGTAACTCATTCAGCGTCAACTTATTGGACGCCAAATGTGAACCAATTTAGAAACTAATATTAGTATCAGTATCATTAAGATATTTTCGGTCTAAAAACTGATGTATCCTCTACAGAAAGTACAAAAGATAATCCGTCGCTAGTGTTTACAATGTCATTAATATAGATAAAGCTGAGAAGAGGCCCAGTATCGACCCTTGTGATATGTACCGTACTGACAGATGATGATTGTTTATTCCAACTGACTAAGTGTTTTCCAGCAAGAAGGTAAATTTTTATCCAAACCCATCATGGACATCTCTAGTGTATTTCAATAGAGCATGATTTGTATTCCTGAGAGCCTGGAAACCAAATTGATTTGGGATAAGTAGGTTATATGATAAAAAGGAAGCAAATAGTTAGCATACAATAAGTTTTCAAAAACTTTGCTTATGACGAACAGGACTGATATTGGGCGATCTTTTTTGTCAGTTTTGCTGTTATTTCTGTGAATTGGAGTAAATTTAACGATTTTGAGTACATCAGGAAAAAATTCTTGCTGGATTGATTTATTGATAAGTTGCGTCAAGGGAGATACAACAGTCATAAATAAAGCTTTAATACCAATGGTTGGGAGGTTATCCCAGCCCGTGCGGCTACTTTATCTAAAAGCATTGATGATTGTGTTTACCTCGTTAGGAACGGCAGTGTTAATTATTGGCTATTCAGGAAGTGCATTATCTAAATCCCTAGTACTTGGAGTACTTGGGATTCTCGTGAAGTAATTATTGAAAGTATTTGGAATCGTCTGTGGATTAGTGATGACTTTAGTTTCAAAATTAATGGAATCCGAATTATTCTGGTTATTTTTTTCGAGAAGGGTACTCATTGTTTTCCAAACAGTTTTGCTGTTTCCTAGAGTGGTCTCAATTAGATTTATCTTCTGTATCTGCAGTACAGTCTGTCCATGTTAGATTTTTTTGGGTATGAGTTTTCCTGTTATAAACGGGAGAGCATCTCGATCAGTTTAATTAGCACGCTGTGGAACTGCGTGCATGCATCCTTTGAGTTTTCTGAAGACAGTATTTCATACCGAAGCAGTAAGCTCTCAGCGCCTCTCTAAAGTTTTGAAAGTTGCGGTCGCTATTTCTATGATAGATAATGGCAGTCGGATTACGGTATCCGCGAGAATAGTTTCTCTATGAAAATAGGTTAATGGTTGGAGACATCTGAAATGTTCACAGCTGCACGAATTATACAATTAAACTCGTTGGTAAAAATGTTATTTATTAAAGTTTCGTTTCCAGCAGCTGTGCGCGTTGGATTAGTAACTAAGGGGTACAAACCTTGTGGAAGGAATTGTATTACAAAAGTCAGCAACTGGATTCGATCTACAGTGCTAGCAACAAAAAAATCGATCACCATACTCTAAATCTGTATTTCCAGCACTTTTCAGAAAACTGTCCAATTTGTACCTGAAGAGATAAAGACGTCGTGTAAGTTTTGTTGCCCTCTTAAGGGTGCATAGTTCAAGGCTCGCTACACCGCCAGTATGGTTCTAGCAGCGGTTGAGTGAGAGTATGCGTCAAGTTTTGTCATAATTGTGTTTGTTCATAAGTCTGCTCATTTGTACTATAAGTGCTGCATTTTCAGAAACAGTAAAATGGTCGCGAAAAAACAGCTAACAAGTGACTATGTTTTCACTTGGGAGCTGTTTTTTTGCAACCATTGTACAATTTCCGAAAAATGTAGCATAAATGAGCAAACTTGAGAAAAAATACAATTATGACGAAACTTGACGCACACCACCACCAAACCGCTGCTAGAACCATACTGGCAGTGTAGCGAGTCTTGAACTATGCACCCTAAAAAAGTCCACAAACTTTCTCGACCAAGATGTAAGACAAATTTGACAGGGCATAGCGCGATCAACTGAATCAATTTCTAGTCGGGCTTGTATAAGTTCCATAAGACAGTGAAGGGGGAAACTGTGAGTAGGATTTTTATCAAGAGGTGTAGGAGTCTGTAATGATAAGTTTTTAAAACAGGGTGAGCTAGGCCGTACTGTGGGTGATCGTTGACGGTGGCAGCAAGGAGAGGGCTGTTTAGTGTGGTTGAGTCCGAGGAGCCAGTCAGAGGAACATGCGAGTGTTGAGACTTGGGCACCCATGTGAGTGTTGAGACTTGGGCAACACTGGATTGCGCCTGCGTGACCTATTGTGCAGATCTCGCAGATGGCATGCCTCTTCTTCACGCTAACAAACTGCTAACTTACCATAGCAATGAAGAGCAGCGTTGCCAATGCGTTTTCGTGTTTGTTACATCTTGGTGGATTGTTACATTTTAGCGAACTCAGTGTGTGCAGGTAGTTTTGTTTGTTGGTGGGGCGTTGTGAACGCTTTACGGGCTCGTCAAATTTGCAGCTTGCATGGCATCACGGCATTTTGCTGTAAGGTAACGACACTCAGACATCCGACTGTAACCACGATAGGTTAAAACTCACCTGAAATCATGTAACAGACATGGAGTTCGATCATGAACGCAGAATTAAAGAAAATGGAAAAAGTATGTATATATTTCCGAAATTGATCAGTTGTGGAAATAATAGCTTGATTCTACGCTATGAAGTGAACAGCGTCACATAATTATTATGATCATGAGACAATTAGAGAATACTACTCAGAATAGAATGCAATGGCATTCTGAGCAGTATGTTACTACGAGAATTAGGTTATGCGGTAGCTGCACACGGCCACAAAGAGAAGAAGTCTGGGAGTATTAGGCTTAGATTGACAGGTACCAACAAGTGGGGAAATGACCGTCGACGACTGCTGCAATGCCTGGTAGGACGGCCAATGACTCGCCTGCCACTGCAGTGCCTGGTGGGTCGCACACTGACTCGAACGGACATGATAGAAGCGAGAGCTACTGTCAACGGCTGAGAGACGGAGCGCGGAGGGTGGGAAAGTTGGGATGGTCAAGGCCAGTCCTCCACCATCACTGAGGTGTGGTATCACACTATGAGGACACAAAGACCGGTTCACTAAGCAAAAGCTTGTTTCTAGAGTTATAGAAAAAACAATCGTTAATCCAATACCAATTACGTAAAGACGGAAAATTCCACTCAACTCTGATCACATTTTTACCCACTAAGTCAACTCGAACTTTGATATAATTGGTTACAGCTTATGAGCAAGCGCAATGACTCAGCCCCCTGGACAGGAGCCAATTGCCCTGACTGCCAAAGGAACCACTCAGCATGATCGAGTATCCGCCGAAAATAATCGGATCAGTGTAAGTTAATTTCAATGTCTGCAAAGAAACCTAATCTTAACTTGGTTCTTTAGGTCACAGCAACAATTAGGGCTTTGGGGCAGATTGCTTGGAAAGGGATTAGGAAGAAGCCAGAAGCCAAGCACCTAAACAAAGGAAATATTCGGATCAGTAGGCAGTAGCAGGCCCTTATTATTGCAAATAGGCAATCATTATTGCAGTAGGCAGTAGAAGGCACTTATGGCAAATTGTCCAACTTTTGTGCCGTGATCTGTATTAGGCAACTGGTCAAATCTCGGGCAATTTTTCGTTTGTTGGTATCAGTTATCAAAAATCAGTGAGGACATCTTGCAGGTCCATTGAATTTAGAACGTAGCAAGAACGCAGTGTTGTGGAGGGTTGGTGCTCATTCGATAGACATTTACCGTTTAGAGAAACTCGGACTTTTCCTCTATCTGCGTTTATTGTCTACGTAGAGAAAATTCCTAAATTATCCAATTGCTACAAACAAATTTCTAATGCAAGTTGATATACGAATAATAAACCACTGGGTCTGGAATGGGGTGGCTTCGCTTCAGCTAAAAATATTCCTACTACCGTCTATAATCGTCTCTTACCAACGGCACTCAGTCGTTTGGTCTGCCTTGCAACATCTCATCATCGGCATATTCTGCAGATCAAGTATTGGTCAATAAGTGTACAGCTATGTATTTTATTTATTTCCTCTCAGTAATTTTGAATAGCTAACAGTCAATGATGTGATAAATCAAATTAAACCCGAGTTTAAATGATGCCTTGTTTGCATGATGCCTTGATGCCTTATTTACTAGCATTCTTTCGTTACACAATACGCATATGAACTGCCTCATTTGACAAGGAACTCGATCATGTAAACAATTGGCTAATTGTAAACCGAATTGAGATTAGAGGCAAAAAAGCAAATTACATTATACTATTATATCTCGAAGCCGTAAAATCAATTTACCACCCAAAAACTTGGGAATTATAGAATTCATTAGATGGACAGTACCTAATTTCTCTCGGTATATGTTGCTAGAAATATTTAATTAAATAATCACATCGACAGCATATCATCTAAAGTGTCAAGATCGGTAAGCAATAAATTCCTCCCTCAATCTGTCCTTAGCACCTTAATTTCACGCTGTTACAGCTATTGTTGATATACGGGATCAAAGGCTGGCACGGAACCGACACAAATAAAACAGATAAAGTATATGTAATCCCAAAAAAAAAATATTAGTGCGATAAATAACCTTCACTTCAATTTCTCTAACTAACAATGAATTTGAAACCAAAAATATCCTGAAGCTGGAAGATCAACGATACTTCTGAAATTGCTCCGTGCGCGTTTAAATCTTTTTTCATAAACTATTATCAAAATCTACTAAAGTTAATTAGAAAGTCCTCTGATGGGTGCAATAATTTCACAAGAAATGCAAATAACCTTGTAATACCCCGTTTTAATAAAATCAAAACCAAATTTAACATCCACCTCCACTGTATTAGAATTTGGAACTCGGTAACTCCATTTTACCGTCTCAATGTCTCTAATTTCTTCTTTAAGTCACGACTGAAAGAGCAGTGCTTATCAACTGAGTAGCACAATAATGATTTCTTATCGCCTATACGTTTTTCTCAACGTCTTTCAACCGTATCCATATTTGTAACATGATTAGAAGTAGATGCATTACCAGAGCAACAATCATGTGATATTTTTGAGGTTTCGCTTATCAATTTTACTATTACTCTCATGTCATCAAATTGTAGCATGTATTGAACGGTCCATATGTCTTTTCCAGTTGGTGTCTAGGCTAAATAAATCATGATATATTTCGTTTAAGTGATTTAGGCTTAGGTAACTGCGATATGATAGTACGTAAGGATTAGGTTTTCCCAGAAGATCTGAATTGCTTAAATACGGCTTTCAGTTTTTTACCTAGAAATATCTCAACTTTATAATGAATTCCTAATATTGTTGTAATAAACTGTTTCAACTGTTTACAAGTGTGACACCTTTTAGGTCGACCATTGGTCTGACCAGCATATACACAGTCTTTAAAGAGTTATACACAATATCGTATGCAGAGAAAAACAACTTTAAATATTTACATGCTTCTTCAGGGCCGAGATAGAAGGCCTAATAACATATCATTAGCATACCTAGGATTATTAGCACAACAATTGGCTGCATGACATCCTATTTATGCGCTGTCTCTGTTTAGTAGGTAATTCAGATCATCGTTGTAAGCCTTATATTCTCTCTAACATTATATTTCAATGACAACAGTTGACCGCCTTGTCTAATTCCATAGCTACAATGAATGGGAGCGAATTTAGAACTACCAGTAGTTGTGAGGACCGTGAAAATGCATTGTGGAGGAATAAGATAGGGCTTAATTAGCGGTAGGGCGGGAGTTCGCACATAACATTTCAGCGGCGCGAAGGAGGCGGAAGGGGATGGACGGACGTGCCTATATTGACAAAGTTTCATGTTTTGAACATTTATATTTATATAAATTATTAATAATTGTTGTATTTATATATGTTTTTTCTTCTGTGGATGACTGTATGGGGGTATACTTGGTTACTAACTGTTGCTCATTATATATATATTTATTTGTTTCTGGTAGGAGTATTGTTATAAAACATTTTTGGAGGGATGTGGCACGATAGGGAACCCCCTAGGCAAATAGTTGGATGCGCTTTATAAAATTAGGTGAGATTGCTCTCAGCTGTTCTCTATCTTGTTGCTTTCCATGGCTGATTCGCATTTTTTTTTTGTGAGGGTCTGTATCGTTATATATTGACGTCTGGATTATAAATCTATACATTTTTTTCTGAAAATATATGTTTGTATTCATATCTAGTATGAGTATAATTGACTCATACTAGATATGATTCTTATGATTCTTAGTGGATTCTTAGCGGTTGGATGCTTGGTACCAGCTTGATGTGTGGATTTTGGGGAACGTTTTGTATTTTCCATCTGATTTTTTCATATGTATATATATAAAT
>SDVV010004985.1:0-19627 GCA_016164225.1 Gammarus roeselii | reverse complement strand
GCACTTGTGCACTTGTGCACTTGTGCACTTGTGCACTCGTGCACTTGTGCACTCGTGCACTTGTGCACTCGTGCACTTGTGCACTCGTGCACTTGTGCACTTGTGTGTACTTGTGCACTTGTGCACTTGTGCACTTGTGCACTTGTGCACTTGTGCACGTGTGCACTTGTGCACTTGTGCACTTGTGCACTTGTGCACTTGTGTACTTGTGCACTTGTGCACTTGTGCACTTGTGCACGTGTGCACGTGTGCACGTATGGCACTTATGGCACTTATGGCACTTATGACACTTATGACACTTATGGCACTTATGGCACTTATGGCACTTATGGCACTTTTGGCACTTCTGGCACTTTTGGCACTTATGGCAATTATGGCACTTATGGCACTTAAGCAATTCAGCACTTTTGGCACTTATGGAACTTTAGCACTTATGCACCTCAGCACTTTTTCACTTATGCACTCCTGTACTTTTGCACTTATGCTGTTTGCACTTATGCCGTTTGCACGTTTGCACAATGCACATATGCATGTATGCACTTTTGCACTTATGCACTCTGTTACTCTGGCACTTTGGCGCTCTGGCACTAATGAACTTTTGCACTATTGCCCTCTGGCACCTATGCACCAATGCACCTTTGCGCTTATGCACTTTTGAATTTATGCACTTGTGAATTTATGCACGTTTGCAATTATGAACTTATGCACTTACGCACTTATGCACTCTACACTTTTTCACTTTGTTCTTTAGCGCGTACGCGCGTTTGAACTTTTCTATTAATAGACTTCTGCATTTATGCACTTTACATTTGGCAATGTTGCACTTATTCACTTATGCACTCAGGCACTTTTGCAATGATGCACTTTTGCACTTAGCATTCTAGCACTTTTGCACTTTTGCACATGTGCACTTATGCACTTATGCACATTTGCACTTTGACACCTTGGCACTTGGCACTTAGAACTTATGTCCTCATGAACTTATACACAGTTGCTTATATACACTTTTGCATTTATGCACTCTGGCACTTATGCACTTATGCGTTTCTGCACGTCCAGCGCTTATGCACTTATGCACTTTTGCACTTATGCATTCACACACTTATGCACTTTTTTCACTTATTCCCTTCTGTATTTCTGCACTTCTGCACTCTTGCACTGAGGCACTTATGCACTTCTGCACTTCTGCACATGTGCAATGTTGCAAATTTGCACTTATGCACTTTTGAATTTTATTCACTTCTGCACTCATGCACTTATGCACACATGCACTTATGCTCTTATGCCTTTTTGTACCTATGCAATTTGGTACCTATGTACATCTGCCCATTCGCCCCTTTGCGCTTTTCCCTTCCGCACTTCTGCACTTATGCATTAATGCCCTTCTGCGCTTATATACTTTGCACTTTGCACTTTTTCACTTGTGCACTTCTGCCATTTTGCACTTTTGCATCTATGATATTTTACACATATGCACTTATGAACTTTTGCACCCTTGCTTTTTTTTGCACTCCCACACATTTGCACTAATGCACTTATGAACATTACATTTGGCACTTGGCACATGTAAGGAAAATTTCTCACGGATCCACTCGTAGCTCCAGACTATAATTGGCTGGCCTTGTCCTGACAATCAAGACTTTCCAATTTACGGAATTTATAAAATCGTGAACTCCATTTACTGGCCGTCCTACTTGCCCACAGCAGAAGAAGATATCACTTACTCCACGGGAAAAATGGTCGGGAGATCAGACCTGGAAGAAGCTGCAACTACAGTGTACGCATCTCATAGCTTCCCACCACCACCCGAGAAGTCGAAGACATCGTTTTTTGCCTTCACACACGGAGGGGCTGTGATACTAGCTTGCGAACTTGGAGACTTCTCATGGAGAAAGGATTGCAATACCAACTCGTGGGAAATCGAAATTGTTCCCGAACCGAATACTAACTGAGAACCTCCTGCATAGTACAGGCTGGTCCCTAGTTTGTGCTGGGACCTTAAAACACACGTTTGCTTGCATTATCTATACTAATTTAAATTAATGTAAACTCGGTAAAGCCGGTTAAGAGGCCTTTAAAGTTAACTCCCTGGCAGATGGCGCGAACCAGGGTGCCGATGGGGAGTCGAAAGAAACTCCATTTAGGAGGGACCAGCATCCCCTCCAGAACACCGAAGACCAAGATTCCAACGTTCAAGAACATCAGCCTCGCCAAGAAGACCAGCACCACCTCGGCGGACGACGACCGGAGGGACGGCCGCATCGACGAGTTGACGAAGAAGGTCCAGGAAATACTGAATCTGCTGAGCCAAGCGACCGGTCTCTCTGAACAGAAAGCAGAAGTTTTCGCAGCAGAACCTAGCACCACTGACGACCGTCTAACGAGACTCAAGGGTCATGTCAAAACCATTTTCCTCCATATCCACGAACTAGTAAAGAACCAACCAACTAAAGAACCCGCATCTTATACAAGTACCTCCACCTCTAAGTCTGGCGACAACTTCGACAACTCTTCACCTCAGCAAACTCCCAACCGAGCTGTAAGGACTGCAAGGAGGAAGCAATAGACGCCATTCAATGAACACAACTTGTTGAACAATAATCCTAGCTTTCCAGAACACCTGAAGATCACATTCAACACCAACGACAGACCGGATATTTGTCCATACACTCTGCGAAAAGACCTAGGCTCTTTCCCTGGCCCCCCAGTCCTGAGCGTCGCCACAAGCGGCGACGAATGCTTTGCCATCAAAGTAGACACAAAACTTCAAAGTGACACGATTTTCTCCAAAACCAGTCGCTGTGGATAGCTATGCAAAATAAAGTCACACCCGACTTTCTCTACAAGTTCAGGTTTGATCTACGTTGAAGATATCCCGAAGGAGGAAATCGAGGAGTACATCACTGATCTCGTTCAATACGAGGACTGCGTTGTTGAAACAAAGGTCGCACCGAAGATCACACCAAGAAGAGAGACTACCACAGCCCTGATACTAAAATTCAACTGCCCTACTCAACCAAAATACCTGGAAATTCCTTTCTGCGCCACAAGAAACGAGGTTACATCATTTAAGAGACGTCCGATGCGATTTTATAAATTCCAGAAATACGGACACACGAGAGGAAACTGTAACGGTAAGCAAAGACGCTCATACTGCTCCCAGGACGACCACGACAATCGGAAAGATCCCCAGTCATGCCAATCTTAAGAAAAGCACTGTTTTTATTGCAAAGTAGACGGACACCCCACCAGACACAGTGACTGCCCAGAGGAGGAGAGGGAGAGAGCGATCCTCCAATATCAGATAGATCACGCAGTCGGGCGACGAGAGGCTGTAGTCTCGATGCGCTTTCCTCAAAATGACCCTCCTACCCAGGAGAGAAGATCGGCACCATTTCCCACACACTTCCTCATAACGTTCATCGAAAGTGGTGCAAACAAAGTTTCCTTTTCAGCCAATCCATTTATAATGATGAAGTCACTCACCGAACAACTAGGAGAAAAACCGAAAGAAATACAACGACAGGAAAGAAATATCTTGCCTACGCCACAGAACGTGAGCCAAGTAACGCTGTAAAAAATATTACCCACATAAATAAACTCAAAGTTACAGTTGACATGCATCCGTCCTTCAACAATACCAAACGGATTATATACACCTCCCGTTAGACGCATACAACAGACCTCAGTGCGTTCGCTGAAGGTCTAGCTGAAGACTACGGAGTTACCGAAGTTCGTCATGCAACATGGATAAAATCACGTAACGCCAATTCCACTGCATACCAAATTACCTTCCCGGGACACGACGCACCAGAGTTCATAGTAATCCCGGGTGAACAAGGCAGAACCAAAACATACCCTGTAGCAGCATGGCCCCCATTGTGCAAAAAATGTCTAGAAGAAGGCCACGTCATCGCATGCTGCCAGCCAAACGCACCCCAACGTTGCAAGAAATGCGCTGGTGAGCACTACAGAAACGACTGCACAGTCCACCACCCTAACTGCTACCACTGCTCATGCATCCATAAGGCAGCCGACCGCGACTGCCCAGTAAATATGTACCAAAAAGAGATAACAATCACACAAAATGAACGCAGAGATACACGGAAGCAGGCTATCCAAATCTGAAAAGACGAAAACCCAAACCGTCTCAATTATGCCAAACCAGTCAAATCGACAAGCCAACCAAGCTACCACGACGATTTCCACACATCATCAGAAGAACATCGTAACATGACTCCAACACTCCTACCTGGCTGCAGTGCTTCCTCACCCAGCCCAGCAACCGGCTCCGCACCAGAGACGCACAGTTCTAGAAATGATTTATGCAAAGACCTGGAGGACGACGAGATGGATGCATCCCCCGCAGTTGACCACAAAGCAAGGCTCACTACTATAAAAACAAAAAGACAAAGAGATGAGGAAACCTCCGATATCCAGGCACCACTGAGCAAAAAGATCAGTAACAACACCCAAATAACGGCCTGCCTGGACCAAAACCCAGAACTACCTCCACCTGCCTCGAATGAGACTCAATTCGTGGAAACCACTGCTAGGGACAAGATCCCCCGTTAACAAACCCGACTCACGAACACACCATCAGCGAGAACGATCTCGGCTTGGCTAACGGCTCATATCTAGAAGAGCTCATATGCTAGACCTCCGCACAGCCAGTCATATTACCTAGCCCAAATACCTCTCACTCCACACAATCATCCACACAGATAAAAAAAAACTACCACAGAAGAAGAGCACGCTCGCTCACGAAGCAAACACAGAGAGCACACACCCTCGTCTTCCCACACGAGCAATCGCAGCCGCGACCGCAGCAACCATAGCAGACCACCTTCCACCGGAGGCAGACACTCCCGTGAACACTTTCAACCCGAAACCCCTGGGCAAACTCATAAACACGCGCACCACAAAAGCTCCAGCAAATCACACGACCACTCAAGATCATCAAGGTCAGAGTGCGAACAGCCTTCAAAATGACCACCAAAATACTGCAATGGAACTGCCACGGACTCGGAAACAACTAAGACGAATTGCTATCCCTAATCGCCACCCATAAACCTATGGTGATTGGCCTCCAGGAGATTAAATTCTGAGAGACCGCCACCCACAAAATCCCCCAATATATCAAACACCGCCGCGAAGGCCACACCAACGTGACTGCTCACCGCGGAGTGGCACTGATGATTCACAAAAGTGTACCTCACCATCGTCTTCCCCTGAGGACAGAACTCTAAGCAGCAGTGGTATCCATCTACCTATCAAGAAGCCACGACCTCTCGGAAGCACTAATGACCGAATTGCTAAACCAACTGCCCTCACCAGTGCTCCTCCTTTGAGACTTCAACAGCTACTATGAAACATGGGGATGCATGAGAACAGACCCCAGGGAAGTGATAGTGGCTAACACCATATACACTCACAACCTGGTCCTTCTCAACGACGGACAACCCACCCGAATCATCCCCGAAAGTGAAACTGCCATCAATTTATCCATATGCTCCCCCACTCTGGCCCCCCAACTCGTTTGGGGAGTTCTGCCTTCAACACGACAGCGATCATAACCCAGTCATCATATCGCCTCTCACCAACCAACCAAGAAACCCTCCCACAAGAACTTCGATTCAACTACCGGAAAGCCAGCTGGATGGAATACTTGGCGCACATCGCGTGGAGTGATATGAACAACTTCACCGAAACCACGTCGGAACACGAAATCGTCGCACAACTAAACGAAAAGTTTCAAGCCGCAGCCGAGGCAAGCATTCCCCAATATACCCCTTCAACCTTCTTTCCGAAACCATGCTGGTGCCGAGAGGTGCAAGAAGCAAGAGACAAGCGAGAAAAGCTATACCATGCCTACCGACGCGCACGGTCCTTCAGGAACCGAGAAGCGTGGAAAAGGGCATCTGCTGTATATCGAAAAATTCTATGGGAGAAGAAACGTGAAAGCTGGGCTCAATTAGTCGATACTATTAATCGAAACATTCCCCGCTCCCAGGTGAGGAAAAAAAATGACGTATTTAGGGAAAACCCGAACGACCTATTAACGTTTTTTCTGACCGAGGCAGAACTTATTCTTCCCACGCGGAAATCTCTAATAAACTAGCTCAAACGTTTAGCCAGATTTCGCAATCAACAAACTACACGGCTGCTTTATTTATCCCAATACTCAAACCCGGGAAATTCCCCGGCGACCCACAAAAACCGCTTCATCGCTCTTACCAGCGTTCTCAGCAAGATCATGGAAATAATGATAAATACGCTCCTCGTCGACTGCCTTGATATGCATGCAGGCCTGAACAGCATCCAGTGAGGCAGCCGCAAGCGCCCCTCGACGACGGGCCACCTTGTAAGACTGGAATCTAACATTAGACAGGCATTTGTCCGCGAAGATCACTTGGTTTCTATTGTTTTTGACGTGGAAAAGGCATACGATACTACCTAGAAATATGGCATCATGAAGGATCTCCACCGCATAAGGCTGAGAGGCCACTTACCACGTTATATCCACAAATTCCTGCAAAATTGCAGGAATTTGTGATTCTACCATCCTATCCGCAAGAAATGGGCGTCCCCCAAGGAAGCGTCCTCAGTGTCACTCTTTTTATACTCAAGATCGACAAGATAGCAGACATTCTCCCGCGTGACGGAATATTGCTTTCGTTACTATACGTGGACGACTCACAAATAAGCTACAGGCACCCTAGCCTCTTAACAATTCAACAGGAACTCCAGAAATGTCTATTTCTAGTCGGAAACTGGGCCTTCCTAAACGGATTCAGATTCTCGCCCCAAAAAACGAAAAGCATGCACTTTACTATCGTGCCTGGCTTGCCCCTAAAACCAGTCCTAAAGCTAAACAACACTCCGCTAATATACGAGGAATCAATAAAATTCCTCGGTCTTGTGTGGGACACTAAACTCACATGGCGACCTCGTATTGCAGCCCTGGAAACCCGCTGCAAAAAAACAACCGGACTTATCCTCTCAGTAACATCCTTGAAATTCGGAGCCGAAATTGACACCGGCATGACGTTATTCAGAACATTAATACGCTCGCGCATTGACTATGGAGCAATTGTTTACGGTTCAGCAGCCAAAACAACCCTTGAACTTCTCTCAATCATAAAAAATAACGCCCTGCGAATCACAACCTGTGCGTTCCGTTCCACACCCATCGAATCCTTGAACGTGCTTGCATACGAGCTTCCTCTTTCGCTCCAGAGAGACAAACTCTCACTACATATAAGTTTAAGACAAGGAGCTACATCAATAGCCCAGCACTCGGTGACGTCACCAACAATCTCGATAAACGCCCCTTTGCGGCTAAGTAAAACATATGCCCATCATTTTCACTACGCGTGGATAACTTACTGACCTAACTGAACATCAGACGCAAAGCAATCAAGCCTTCATTCTCCTATCGAATTCTTCAAATCAACACACCAACGTGGATGTTCAGCCCACCACTGGTCAACCTATATCTGCAGACGTACCCCAAAGCAACAACCCCGACCAACACGTACCGCCGAGAATTCTCACGACTACTCGATGAACAATACTCTGAGCACCGCCATATATACACGGACGGCTCGAAAACACCGGACGGAGTGGGAGCCGCCGCCATAGGCGAAGGGACCTCGCGTTCGGCCACCCTACCCCACGATGCCTCTATAATCTCTGCAGAGCTACACGCACTCGAACTGACCATCTCCATTACGAAGAGCGACCGCCACCCCAAAAGTGTTATATTTTCAGAAAGTCTGAGTGTTCTCACCCAGCTGAAAACTCAGCATTTTGATCACCCTGCCCTTAGAAAAATGCAACACGACCTATTCACGATGTCCGAGAGGAGCCAGGCGGTCGAGTTCTGCTGGATCCCTGGACACGCGGGAATAAGAGGAAACGAAAGCGCAGATTCCCTCGCTTAATGGGTGTCTACCCAGAAGAAACAATTCATCTTTATACATTACCGAGACTGGTTCCAAGTCATCATCTCACGTATAACATCACGATGGAACAACTCTTGGCTTGCAGTTAAACCATCCGTGGGAGAAGGGTACACCAGGTTTTCTAATAGGGGAAACCAAGTTTTCGTTAATTGTCTATGCACGGGACACACGTGGATAACTCACAACCACCTAATGGATGTAGACATAGGACCGGACGTACCACCATGCCCCTGTTGCCACGAAGAGGCAATCAGTGTGAAACACTTGCTAGTAGATTGTGATGCACTAGCAACAGCCCGACGAGCATTCTTAAGCCCCCATGCAACCTGCAACGCCTGCTCACAGAAACAGAACACCGGAAAAACTGATCGCTTTCGGAAAACACACAGGCCTCTACGAGGTAGTGTAGAGGTAACAAGGTCTGAATCATCTCCGATCCCGAGCTCGCAGTCCTCCCTGCGCACTAATTGAGAATTTTTACTTTAACTTAGTGCAAGAAGCTGTGCAGAATCAACGGAGCGTTGTTACCGGGGGTGATATACGGACATCAGAAGCCATCAGTTGCATTTGCTTGGCTTATCCTCTTACCGGTGCATCATTTTCCCTGGTTGACGCTCAATCATGTTAATGTCTACTTTATTATAATCATAATTTCAGATTATTTTAAATCTTGGTTAATGAATTGTATCTGTTCTTTGCAGACCACGGTTAACTTGAATGCGCTTTAACTTGAATGCTCTTTAACTGAATCCACTCTTTAAATGTTTATTGCATCTTGTTGCTTCTTACTTCACTTAATGCTTGTTAAACATAGTTGCTGCTGTACTAGGTGAGTGTTGGGGGAAGTTTTGGCTGCATTTACTCTGTAAGTATTAGCATATATTATTAAATAGGATTAACCTGCTTGGGCATGTTTTGGTTAAAGTGTCTGCTTATGAGTTTACATAATTATTTTCCATTTGCAATTTTAGTTTGCTTGTTATTTCTTTCCGATAGCTTATTAATCATTCAATTACTTTGCGCTTAATTTCGAATCTAGGTTTGCTATGTTATTTCATTTTATTGCAATTCGTCAAGTCTTCCTTTAGAAACCCTTTTGTTGTTTAATCAATTATTCATTTCCTAATTTCATCAGCATTTGGCATGCTTTTCTAAATTATTGCATGTTTGTCATATTTCTGGTTTCACATTGATTTTTCACTTTGATTTCTTATTCTAAATGATTGCTTTTCTTTGCTTCTCTTAATTTTTTTTTACTTGTTGGCATGATAGATAAGATTATTCTAAATTTAATTTTATATATCCTGAATTTAATTACTACTCCCAAGGGTCCTTAAGGAAGCGCTTCAGCTTGGTATAGCAATGGTGGCTAATCTGCATCTTGTTATTTTTATTCTTCTGCAGTTGCACACTACCTCGCCCATGCTCCTTAGTTAGTCCTTTATTTACTCCGTTGTTTAGTCCTTTTGTTACTCCTTTAGTTAATCCTTTAGTAAGTCTTTGATTTAATCCATTATGTGACCCATCGTTTGGTTTTTCAATTGTCATTTGTTCATTTAGTAAATATATTTAGTTCTACTGGGGACTAAATCTTTCATAACCCCGTAAATTAGGATATAATTGCGCTTCCACTAAATTGAGCCGTAAAGTTAATTAAA
Organism: Gammarus roeselii; assembly: GCA_016164225.1. Taxonomy (NCBI): domain Eukaryota; kingdom Metazoa; phylum Arthropoda; class Malacostraca; order Amphipoda; family Gammaridae; genus Gammarus; species Gammarus roeselii. The sequence continues at coordinate 10,002 of SDVV010004985.1, read as the reverse complement.
AGTGGACACGGGTGGTCCCACTGGCGAGCGCCACGGTAACATTGGCATCTCCAACGGGATCTTGCTTTTGCTAGATTCACCCATTTATCAAAATCCATCCAAAATTATTCATAACTTCGTTTCATTACGAGTACCAAACCAGAAATTAAATTAAAATCTCCGGAGCATGGGTTGAGACTCTTAATGTTGCCCCTCCATGGCGCGTCTTCTACGTGGGGCCCAGGGAAATCGGCGGCTGCTGTGCTCGGTGGTGATTGTGCTGGTAATGCATCCGCAGCTACAATTGCTGGACTTAGCGGTGGTGGAGCAGTCTATCCGGGAGATGGCCTTCCTCGCAATGACCACTCCCTGAATGCGGATCCTCTCCCAGCTGTTGTGGTCATCCTGTCACTCCTTGGTCAATTTGCTCACCCTCAAGTGCGAGCAGACTTTGTTGGCGGGAAGTTTGGATTTAACATCAATTACAATCTCCTGCCTAAGATAGATCAGCTACGATGGTCCTAGTTCCCTCGCTGGTTGGGAGGTGGATTCGGTTCTGAAATCTTCAGGAGTAGGACGGCGGCTGCGCATCTGCAAAAACTAATCGACCAAGGCACCGAAACCTTGTGATGACCAACAATGGTTTTAACCTCTCGTACAAGGAGTGGCACCAAACCCTTCACCTAATTGCCTCAAGCAAATATTGGGTGACAGTTCCAACCGAGTAACGCTGCACGCACATCCTCAGCAGCGACAGGGAAGCAGCTCCCCTCAGTTCTCCAGTAAGTGCCAGCAGCAGTTATGTCAATAGCAGACCCTGCCCGGTAGAATATTGCTCCCTGTCAGCAGGCAGCTACAAGTCAAAGGCCTTCCATCAATCATCACCAAAGAAGAAGAGGAAGACCAAGAAGAGCAAGAAGAGTAACACCAATGAGACCAAGACCACAGATGCCTCTGCCATAAGGGCCAACAAGTCAGTTGTTGACCTTTGTGTCTCATCATCTGACACTGGACATAGCACCACCTCAGACACTACATCAGAAGAGGCAGATACAGAGGATGAGAGTGAAGGCGACCCTCCCATGCCCTCAGCTTGCCACTACCGCCAACGTAGCCAGCACCGCAGCAGTTGTGATCGTGATGTGGTCACCCCACCTGTTTTTGTGATGGATGGTTGAGTTCCACTCAAGGACCTTTTCCGCACCTTTGAAAATTCTTTTTTTAAGAAATTTGATGGTGATCACTATGATCAAACCCAGGAACTTGTCAAGTTTCTGTCCGGATCCTTGATGGATGTTTACCGTATCAAGGGTGGATGCAGGTTGAAATATCACCAAATGAAAGAACATCTATTGACCTTTGACAAAGACCAGAAGGTTGGGGGTAGTTCGTCCTGGAGGAAGCAGCTCAGTGAGGCAGTCCCTAGCAGCAATGAGGGTCTAGATGTTTATGGACTGCACTTGGTAGAGCTAGCAGAGCTCTCTTACCCCAAATCCCCAAAAGATTGTGCGCGGGTCTTGCGGCAACACTTTCTAGACACCATTCCATTGTCCGTTGCAACAAAGATCCTTGATGCAGAAAGGGTGCAAGGGGCTACTAAGACAAAGAACAGACATCTGTCCTTCAAGCATGTCACCCGTATGGCTAAGAGCCTACAACATGAGGAGGGCACTAAATCCATCATGTGGTTAGCTTCTCGATCTTTCTATGTGGAAGGCCCAATTAGACCCCATCCAGAGAGGACTCCCAGTACTCAACAGCTACACAGGATAGAACAGGAGAGGCCTACTCGACATCTGTCCCACCACCAGATGCTGCCTTATGATCACCAGGAGGACGGCCGTGATCGTTCCCAGCAACGGAAGCAGAAAGGAGACACTGGGGATTACCGACAATGGTTCCGGTCTGGGGATAGGTATCCTTCAGCTTCAAGGACTTTCTTCAATCAGAACAGAATAGATTCTACTTACTGTGGTGGAACAAACCACACTATACAAGAGTGCTGGTGGGCATTGAAATCTTGCTTGATTTGTTGCAGGGATCATTTCATGGAACAATGCTCGAAGTACAATCCCAACTACCGATCCAAGTCTGGTTCACGACTATCTGGTCCAAGGCAGTCCAACTGCCGAGTGGAAGGGTCTAGATCCGGCTCTCATGCTGAACACGGTAAACCTTGGCCTGACAGACGTGACCCTCAGCAGTTCAAGTTTCAACCAAGACAGTTAGAATCTTATGCTAGACATGACACAACCCAGGCATCAAGACGTGGGGCTGGTAGTGAGCCGTTGAACTCTTGAGCCTTGCTGGGAGAGGGTCACCATCAATGCACCAAGCAAGTACCCTGCCAGAGTTTTGTACCAGGTATTACCTGAGTTCTCCTCAACATTCTTTCAAACCTACACTGGAAGTTATTGTAGAAGAGGTTTCAGTTACCAAAGAAGAATCTGACCGAGACTGTTCCGACTCTGCCATTGTGAACAAACTCAACAGCAAGAGCGATGTTGGCAACCCGGTTGTCTGCAACGACCAACGAGAGGACGACTTGACGTCAGCGGAGGCAGGAGCAGACCACAGCATTGACGAGTCACCAGTAGACTTTTCACAGTCTGATACCAGTGTTGGCGTGGCTTCTGAGTCCAGCGCATCTACGGAGAATACTTTAGATCTCGGTAGGGTACCCGGACGTCCATTATATCTGATAGAGGAGAATGCCAACCTCATGAAAGTGATAGTAGACATCGGCGACGCATCGGCAATAGGGATTGTAGACACCGGAGCAGCAACATCTTTAATATCAGACAAGTTATGTAGGAAGTTGGATTTAGAAGTGATTGAAGGGAAACGGGCGCAAAGAGTGGTGGGAACTAGATCCCTCCAAGTACAAGGCTGTGTCACTGTCTCAATGGTGATCCATGAGGTGCAGATGGAACCTATTCACCCTACAGTCTATCCTGCAGATATTAGCCCAGAAGTGGAACTAGTTCTGGGAGCACACTTCCTGCGCAGAAACAAAATAGAGCTATGCATTCGTAAGAGATTGCTCATCAGACATTACGATGATGGTGGTAAAACCGAAATCGATTTAGACAGTTTGGGGGCGTTAATGGATATCATGTATTGTGGCCAGAAGTGTTATGCTTTATAAGACATCAGCATCAAGGGAGGCAATTTGAATTAGTGCCCAACTACTGTTCTTCAGTGAATTGTGCCCCTGGTCACATGCTCTTTTATTCTGAGAATGGACTGGAAGATGGGTTGGCAGATCGCGTGCGCCTAGCGCGGTGCGCCTAGCGCGGTGCGCCTAGCGCGGTGCGCCTACCGCGGTGCGCCTAGCGCGGTGCGCCTAGCGCAGTGCGCCTAGAGCAGTGCGTCTAGCGCAGTGCGCCTAGCGCCTAGCGCAGTGCGCCCAGATCGCATATCGCACTTCGCCTATCTCATATCGTGCATCATACAGTGCACATCGCATTTTGTAAATCGTTCATCGGCTATCGCACTTCGTATATCGTTCATCGTACATCACCATAAAACGTACATCGTATGTCGTCATCGTATATCGTAGATCATATATAGCCTCTTCGTAGATCATACTTATTATTCTACCATATAATAAATAGCCTACTGGTGCACTTTTGTCTCATGATATGAATTGGGTATGCATTGAAACGTAATGTACAGTAGCAAGCGAGGATTCGTTTATGATTTGAAACTGAGTGAAATCTTCAATGTCCATTTGCTGCTCCATATTTGAACTCATCGGGAATTTGATTGATATCAGCTCTGTCCACAAGTAGTTTTTACATGAAGTTAAATTCCACGTGGGAAAGTCGGATTGTTTTTCTCCGGTTACAGACTAACCACGAACGAATATTTGATCGCTACTGTTGATAGGCCTTGTATTACAACTTCAATTGATATATATGATATCCATTTTTTTTATCCAACTAATATTGTCCTCGTGTTTTCTTCTACCAAAACCAGCGTTGAAACCTCCTCGAAATTGAAGCTAATTTATGTGCATGTACAACATTTTAAATGAGCACTGACGACAAATAAGAGCAAATAAACGCTGTAATATCGGTGTTATTATCTAGCTGTTGGTTATGGGTTTGCTTGTGTTATGATGCTACTAAATCTTTTTTTTTTCACATTCCATTAAAAGCTAAAAATATCTCACGGTGCACTCCAACTAAAACAAAAAGTAACAAAAAATTCCGTTCACAAACATTGCAGAATTTATTTCATCCTAATAATATCGATTTCTGCCTTTTTTTGTTCGAAAGGAAACTAAGTTACGATTATTTGTGAACGATTCATTTAGCTGGAACGGCCTTATCGCGGCTCAAACAGCGCACATATGAAGCCTAGCAGCTTTGAAGCTAATATTTGTCTGCTAACCATCACATATAGACTCGATACCTCTTCTGCCTTGCACGCCTAAAGACTGGGTATTGTTAGTGACCTGGTTCCCTCCAGAGCCATGCCGGGCCTGTCGACAGGAAATATTTCTCTGAAGTGAGATGATTCGTGAACACGGAAATGGAGACCGGTCACAATCGCCGTCGTGGTCAATATCCGGGATGGATTGAACTCTCCATGGAGGTTGATATATTCGGGCTGTCCACGGCACCTTGACAATGACGATTAATATCGAGGGACAAGATAGTTGTAGCCGATCTTGATCAGAACTCTATGTTCATTTATGTTGAGTTATACTCGAATACCGTTGGTATAGAGACCAATATTATGAATGCAAATATACTACATAGTACATGTCACACGTGTCTTACTGAAAATATATTTGCCACGTGTTGGTACCGACGATTTTATTACATAATGTTTCAAACTAATTATCTTCACTACCAGGAAACGAGACTATTGCACACACAAGGGTCGAAAGTTTTACTAAAGAAGAATTTTTGTTTCCAAACCCCCCAGTGGTTGCTCCGGAACAACAAGGAAGTATGCCGCCAAGTTCTGGAAGTTCAGAATTTCTGTTTGTTTCTTCGCAAGACGAAATGAGCTATGTTTTTTGGAAAACAGGGACAGCAACAACAAAGCCAAGCAGAAACTACAGTATCTTTTGTTCAACAACATACCGACATAGATGTCTTTGAATTAACCATCCTCTTTCTGCATGAACAAATCACTTTCCATGGTTTGTTTGTATACAAAAATATATATATGAGTATAGTCGGGATCATTGCTATGCGAGCTTTAAAAATGTTAATTCAAACCAGTTAGAATAATTACTGTCAAATGACATCACGAACAAACATGTTAAGTCAAGCATTCATAATTAATGCGTTTAACTCTCATGTTCAATTGTTCTTCCGTCTGTGAGAGCGGAGTAAAGGGAACGGCTGAAGTGTAGTCTGGTTTGTGGTTGCGCTCTGTACTAGCGACTTTTATTAGGACACAGCTTGGTCGTGGCGAACTGCGGGAAGAATTTGCTTGCCGTGTGGGATACGTTGAATGTGATATTTGTATGAGCCGTTGTGGGGTGGGATGTTCTGTCGGGTCTGCATGGTCCTTTCGTTAATACCGTACACATCGAAATCCCGGTAAAACAACCCTAAATGCTCCCAATGAGTCTACACTGAGCTGGTAACCGCACGGACAAAATGAGCCAAGTCTAAACAGAGCTGGTAACCTTTCGGACAGAATGAGCGTATTTCCTTCGCGGATTGGCAGGAACGTCCTTATGAGGTCTCTGGTGTGACGAAAAGCGTAACAGCTCTCGAAGCGTGTGTCGCTAAGATTATGAATGTATCGATCATGTCAGATATTTGCAGTTTTAGTTTATATCAATTGTAACGGTATGGGTACCGTCGCCAGTAACAGTTCTTCTACAAAGCAAATCATCGAAACCAGCTATCCACTGCAAATAAAGAACGAGAGAGGTCGAGTGGGTGGGAGCGTTCCTTCAGTTGAAGCTAAGTGAATTTCCTCGTATTTTTGTTAGACGATTCGCTTCCTTTTTATAAATATATTCATGGTTTTATTCAATATTTAACAAAAGTCTTATCTGCAATACTATTATAGACAATTTCATGCGGGCCTATCCGCATGCTAAGAGAATAAAAGAAACTATATTATATCCAATCCCTTAACTCATTATCATATTTGCTTTTGATAATATACTCGAAGCAGTGGGAATGCTTCTTATTGCTTCGGGTTTTGCTGACATTGAATTTGTCATGTTTTTGTAAAATCAACAATTTTGTTCAAGTCTAATTGGATCTTTTTGCACTATTCCTCGTAGATGACTAAATTTTTTAGTGTCATAATGTGGGTGTTTTGAATATGACGAGTGCACTTTTTTGCGCACAACGATACTGCCATTCTCTTTCCCAGTATATAGGCTGATCGAGCGGCTTTGTACTGTTTTTTTTTGTGGAATATGACCAGTTCAATAATATGAAATTTCGAATCGAAATGGGCTTAACGATTGATTGAGTTCACGTCCGAGGGTTTTATTCGCTGGCACTATTCACTATCGTTAGCCATTAATGTTAGCTGCTCCTTCATTGGAGACTATGTAGTAGTTTATTAATGTTTATAACGCGAACTCGAATGGGGGAGTAGTTATGGTGGCCAGTTCCGAGTGGTTCGCCCACTTCAACGTCCTTATCGTCTGCAAAATTAATCAAGCGTTAATCATTGGCAAAACATTGTCTGGTTTCCAACCAATGCCAGGAATATTGAAATCTCCATTACATGCTGTTTTGTGTTAAGACGATATCGATGAAGGTGTTGTATAGATCTATATCATCTGCAACTGTGCTCTTTGGGGAACAATAAACAATTGTGATTTGACACTGTATGCTTACCAGCTTCTCGAAATGATACTAACTCATGTCTGCGGCTAACAATGCTGACGTATTCAGAGCTGTAACAAGCGCTTCTAAAACTCCCGTTGCATTTTTTTTCTAACGGAATCACAAACGCCGCTAGATTTTGAAGTCACTAGCGAATTCACCAGCGCCGCTAGTTTTTAGGGCGTTTTAGAAGCTAGTTGCTAATGCTACTTGTAAGATGTAACTAAAATCATAAATTCTAACTCAATGACTGTAACGACGTGTTCAGAACGCGTTCGCACGCAGAGTGAGAACATCAACAAGTCCTCTCTCATGTTACCGGTATGAAACGAGTATGAACGTGGTGTGATTTGACCATTGCCCAATCGTTGCACGTTGCCATGTGGCTGCAGGCTGCAGCTACGCATCAGTCAACAAGTCAAATCGTGGTGTGAGGTAAAAACGTGTTCATAGTGCTATGAGCGAAGAATTTTACATCAACAATATATATGCAGATCGTTGATTTATGTGCAGTTAGAATTTGGGCTCATAAAACAACTGGCATTAGCCTAATTGATACTTATCACGACTTGTTATGTTGGACTTGTCTGAAGCATTCGAAAGTGTACACTCTGACACCTTGATGAAAAAGCTCTTTCAACTGAACATTCCAACATCCTGGTGTTGCAACTTCGTTGCATTTATGCATATTCAATGCTGCGTCCTTGGAATGTTTTTTTGGGGGCTATTGACAAACATACATCTATAAGAATTGTATTGATAATAACTTATATGTAGTATTATATATTAAAAATCCTCACTTTCCGGACACCTTCATGATAAATTTCCAAGCTCGATATCATTTTTTCTTCGTTGCTTGCTGTTGATCAATTTTACATGTGGCATTGATTCAATTAGTTTATTGTTATTTTTACCCGATTGTATTAATCAGTACCCTTGCGCTGAGCTTTACTTACTTTTGCAGTATCTCCTTCAATCATTTTTTCTATGCTGTGGGATATCCGATGACGGAAAATAGATACAATATTTACAAGATGACTGAATCGTTCCTAGAGAAGAATCACTTATGAGTGTAATTGACTCATTTTGGAGGTTGTTTGGTGGGTTCGTAGCGGTGGGGGGTTGGGATATTTTCGTATGTTTTGTTCAGTTATCACTATATATTCTTTTATAGGATAAGTGTGGTAGGTATGTCTTATAACTCAATTTGCAGCCTTAGTGTGCGAACGGCCCTGTTTGTACCAGCCTGGAGGTAGGATTGCAGGCAAGGTTATGTGTTTCCCATCTATTTATTTCATATGTATATAAAATCTATAGGAATAGTATGGTTTATTTGTCTGATTATTGGCGAGTTTAGGTATTTATTGTTGGATGATGCAGCACCTACGGTCGAGAATCTATCTACCCCATTTTACATTACTCAGTTCTGAAACAGTTTTATCAGTGTTCCATTGACGCGGTTTTCCAATAGCGAAAATACCTGAACGATATGGATTCACTGTAAGTTGAAATATTATGTTATGTATACTTAGGAATGATCGATTGATTCAAGTTGAATTTGTATTGTTTCGGAATTTCGATCAGTTAACTCATACAGTTTTAGGCATTTAGGGATATTTCAGGTTTGCATCTTCCACACTATTTCACGCATAATTGGTAGGTTTTTGCATTATTGTGGTATTTTTCTATTGTATATATGACATTCTGTTACGATTTAGCCGTAAATACTTTAGTTAAAGAGAAGTTAATTCAACCCTGTTTTGGACTGAAGTTGAGGCTAATTTCATTTGATTTTGTATGTACTATACCATATTTACTATAGGATTCGGTGGTGTCGCTCGTATGTCTTGGTATCTTATTCATAATTCTTGTTTGTTTGTTTGAATGCTAGTTTATTCTCGTTCATCACGTTTTTTATGTATGTTATGGGTATGGTAGGGAAGTAATCTTCTTGCTCTGTTGTAACTCATGAGTTTTAGTATAGGTCTTTCAGTTTTGTATGTTCTATGTTGAATTTCCATCTTCAAAGCAATCTGGTGGTTATTTATACATTTTTAGGATATATTACGTCTGTATCTGCAATAGAGAACATTATTGTTATAGATATAGAACAGAAGATTAGTTATAAACTTGTTCATGCTATTTGGTTATTGTATGTTTATTGTAGGTCCATTCTTCAATATTTAGGAGGAGTTAGAGTGTAATACACTTTTTAAAGTGAATTAGAGCAGAAAAAAGCATCTTATTTAGCTATTTTATATAAGTTGTTGTTGTGTGTTTTTTCGCCGCGACAATCACAGGAATGTATGTTTAAGAGGTGTAAGTCCGTACTGCATCTTTGTGGGAGTTTCATAATTGAACCCTAGCATTTGTATAGTGTAACGTTTAGAAGACGATTTACTGGTTGATGGGCTCCTAGTGTTGAGGTGGTTTACACTCTCTGGTTGTCATTTTGGACTACATCCATGTTCAAGGGGAATTATGTATGGCCTTGTCGATGTCGATCTTAATTTCCATGGGTTTGTTTGTGAGGTTACGCAACAAGCTGTTCATCGTTGTTGTGGTGTACTTAGATTGTTATTGATCAGAAACCTAGCTTTGTATGGCCACACACTCTCTGGGACTCATTCTTGACCACTGTACCTGTGTATAGATTTTTCTTGGTTATATCCAGGATGTGACCTTGCTTGATGTTGTTCAGAGACGATGGGTTAAACAGATGCGAAGTAGTATGAAGTATTGTACGTTACAGGGTGCTACCTCTGAATTTGTTATATATTAGTGTTAAATTGCTGAGAAGTGATCTAGTATAGCATTGTAGAGTTTATTGTTATGAGACTGTGAGCTTGGATTTTTTGTTCTGCTAGAGGCATAGCATCAGGTAGGTCTAGGAATATGTTGTAGATTTGAATGGTATCGTATGGCTGTTATGATAGTATATGTTCTCAGTCATGAACCAGACTACCTTAGAAGTTAAAGTGCAGGATTATTTCTATTTATATATGATCGGTAGTGTTCATCGACATTGTGTATTGATTGACCATACACCTTTCCATAATAGTAGTAGTAAGTACTCCGAAACGCAAATGTGAAGGAATATACTGTACATAGGGATAAAAGAGTTAGTTTTGGTGGGCGGGGGGTAGGACGCGATGCATGCACCTTGACTCACCGAGCGTACGGGGGTGCGCGCAGAAACGGG
>SDVV010004984.1:0-19630 GCA_016164225.1 Gammarus roeselii | reverse complement strand
CTGCTGCTGACGACGGATCCTCGGACTGCACTCGTGACCCAGAGTGTAAGTTGAGGGGGTACCGGCTGGACCCTTTAGCACAAAAGGGCTAAGTTGTGTGAGTGTGAGCGTATGAGGGTGTGAGGTGCGCTTTGCCGTCGGCCACCGCCCTTTCTTGGGGATGCGGCCTAGTGTCTGTATATGTACAAAAAGAAATAACAATTTTTAACAGGATCACAATCACAAGCAGTAGAACTAAAATTTCATGGAAACAGCATGGAAACATTTTAAACTTGAAAAGCCATGTTTGATGATAATCATTATTCCTATCACATGTAACCAAAAAAAAAACAAATACGTCGAAATCTAATAGTGAATATACAACTGATAAACTCACCCAGTACAGAAGCATCTAAGATCAACAATTTAGTAAAAATAGCTAAAAAAAAAAAAAAATCCACGATTAGATACAGCATCGGCTCACTGGGAATAGGTATGCCCCGCGTCATGATGACCGTGCCCACGACCATCCCGTTTTTCAAGGAGATGCCAAGGGCGCGAAAGCTTCTCAGGGCAGCGTCAAAAATCATCCATTCACAATCATTCTTCTCTCACGCCTATTCATGCACACTCGCTCGTGATCTGTGGGAACGCCTGCGAGACAGTGATCTGTGGGAACGCCCGAGAGACAGCATCAACTTCCTCAGGGATTTAGGCATAATATAAATTCCTTCATCTGCTAAAACATCCATAACATGCACATGTCGGTGGGTTCCCGGGCTTCGGGTTGTGTGCTGGCTGTGGCTCCTCCATCGCAGGGGAGTTGTGGTTGAGCAACCACAACAACAATCAAGTCTCCTCCCTAACGCCTGCTTCATACCATCCATCATCCCAAACTTCGGGCTTCATCTAGGTCTAGCCACTCACCTCCGCCTTCATCACCTTTTTTTTTACCAATCTCCCTTCGTTCATCCCCAACATGTGCCCGAACCATCTCGAAACACGCGGAGCTACTCTGTTCTCTAAAGAGAACATACCAACAATTTCGTTGGGAGACTTATGTAAATGATCGGTGAATTCATCATTGGAAGAAACTTCAGTCCTCGTCAGGATTCGATTGCTCGCCGCATGGATACCCCTCGTAGGCATCTGTTGGGTTCACGAGCCGCACGGAGTCACGGCCCAACCGGGGGGGTGAACATCCTCATTTCTCTTCAAACTTCCCTCTTCTTTACCCTTCACTATCTCTCCTTTTCTCCCCCATCCTGATTTGCTTAACTTTTATTTACCTCGTTTGCATCTTATGTTTCGTTCAAATTTCTTTAAACTTGTCTCAGACTCCTCTTTAACAACTCTCTCAATTGTCGTTGCACACAAACACACACATACACACACGCACGCACACTCAAACATACACAGAACGGTTCTAACTATTATCTTTTCGGGTGGCTAATAACAGCCAAGTTGCACTCTTTCTTTCATGCAACCTTTTTCTACGACTATCCCTTCTTCTTCTTTCCATTCTTGCTGTTCTCATGCGTGAAATTCCCTACACCTAGTGTAGATTTCATGCATGGGATTCCCCTTTTCTATCTCTTCTTTATCTTCTCCCTCAGCAGGTGTTGGAGCGCGTAGCCCGACACCTTATGGACTACTGCGGACCCTTGGGGCTCTGATGCAGGACAGGTAGTATGTTATTCCTCCTTACTGACGACATCCGGGGAGTCCATGGACCATATGGCTTAGGCAGCTTAGGAGTTCCTGTAGCTACCTCCTGTGGCACCCGTACATATCATAGACGTTTGCCGCGTAAAGGCCTCTGACTTAGCACAGTTGTAAACCTCACTCGAACATTGAAAGGAGAAGAGAAGCAAAGACTAACTTGATGCAGCACTGTTTGCTTGTTTGACATTCGGCGCCAGAAGGACGATGACTCCTGCGCGCTAGAAAGCCTCGTCACTCCAATCTAATCCAATCGTCGCATGAATACGAGTCCAGTACTTGAACCGCTGAGCCATCCAGCACAACAAAAGTTGAGATTCAAGCTTTCGTGGATATTGTACTGTTTTGGGTTGACTACCAATTGTTATGTCTGTCACTGTTATAGAGAGACGGCACAGTAACCGTGCTTGAATGCTATTTATTGTTGTGCTGGATGGCTTAGTGGTTAAAGTGCTGAACTCGTATCCATGCAGCGCGCGATCCAATCTTAGCACTGTTCATTTACACATCTGTCCTCCAACTCACACAAAGAATAACCAATCGAATTAAACCGAAATACATCATTCAAGTTTGCCCAGTCAAAGGTTCCACAGGAAATGCGCTGCGCCACACATTTGTTGGCGTTCAATTTCAGGTTCTTAAAAGAGGCCACATCATGAATTAGATTTAAATCGCGCTACAAAGAAGAAACCTTGATTTATGTTGCCCACATTGACTCTGAAAAACTGCTGGAACAATTTATAATCATCAGCAAAGGCTTCAACCTTACATGACGCAGAATGGTGAGATATAGTGATAAATTTGAAACGATACCGGGCCATGTAGTGAACCCTTGGCCCGGTACTAGAAAGATCTCCTGTTTCCGTGTCACTCGGGAAAAGGATATTCAGAACAGAAGTTGGGTGGAAACCCGCAGACACTGCAACTTCTGGAACAGTACAGTGGGACAAAACATCAAATGCCACAGTGAAGTCAAAATGAACCACATCCACAATAAGACGATCCGCCCCTTGGAACACATCTCCATAAGTAAGTAGTAGCTAATCTTCAGTTGACCTGCCCTTACAAAATTCAGAAAGGATCCTATTACCCACAAAATAAGAAGTCAAATGAGAAGCTATTACACGTACCATCAGCAAACTGAAGTCAAACTCACAGGGCAATAATTTAAAGGCTCATGTCGAGAATTTTATTTGTGCAATGAAACAACTCCATCCAATTTCCACAAATGAGGTAGAGAACCTTCCTTCAGGGGCATATTAAAAATCAGGCAAAGTAGATAGGCAAACTCAAAGGAGCAAGGCTTCAACAGCAAAGATGCAGATCATCTGGTCCCATTCTTGAGTTACCATCAAGTCGAGAGAGCACTAGCAGCACACCCGCCGAACTGTCTACAATGTCCTCCTTCACACTCACACACCTGGTGTGAAGCAGAAGCTGTGGGGTCCAGACGAACATACACTGATGAAAAACCAGAATCAAATACATCACTCATCAATTGGGGATCAGTCGCCACATCACCATTGATCATCTTCAAGGCTCTTACAAAGGGAGGACCTATCTTTTTCATTAGTAAAATAACAATTTGTAGTTTGATTTATTTGGTCAACAATTGACTGCTCATATTGGAGCTACTCCAGGTGGCATAGTTCCTCTATCTAGCATTCAGCTGATTGAAATCTGTGAGTGCGACAGCAGTTAGCATATGATTCCGTCCAAAAACTCCTCAAACGTTTGAACTCACCTCACGCTTCAGACTTACTCCTCAACAACCAGTCTGGTGCAGATGCCGACCATGACTGGCAAGGTCTATTCAAGCGAATAGGCACACATCTATCCACGAGTGAACGAAAGATTGCTTTTATATATGAAAAATATTCGTGAAAAGTCAGATAATTGAATTTATAGTCCCAATAACATCTTCGAGCGTACTTAATTAGAGTGTACTCTCCTCCACGCCAGAGTAAAGTTTGAGCATCGACAGGCTGTTATAACGGTAATTCAGAGGTAAAAACAAACTTAAAAACTAGCGGACAGTGTAGTTACACGGTGAGGGAATGAAGGCAAAATAAGCAAATCACCCACCCTATCAGTCTCACTTGATAAAACCAAATCCAGAATATTTCCCGAAGTCAGGGTGGGTCCATCCACCCATTGGGAGTCAGAGCACGACCTTATCATACATCTATACGAAAAATTCCAAAGTGCAGCTACTGCATGCATTCCCCAATATGTACCCTCAACCTTTTTTCCGAAACCTTGGTGGTGCCCGGAGGTACAAGAAGCAAGGGATCGGCGTGACAGGATTTGCGAGGCCTTCCGCCGCGCACGTTCCCCCAGGAACCGAGTAGCCTGAAAAAGGGAAGCTGCCGTGTTCCGCAAACTTAGCGTGGAGTAGAAGGGAGAAAGCTGGACCCAACTAGTTAATACAAGCAATCGAAACACCCCTCTTTCCCAAGTGTGGGAAAAAATCAGACGTATCCAAGTTCGCCCCGAGCGACCTATCCACATACTGTCGGACGGAGACACTGTCTATTCTTCATACGCGGACATCGCGGACAAACTAGCTCAGACTTTCTGCCAAATATCACAATCAACAAATTATACGGCTCCTTTCCAACAGGAAAAGATCCTAAGAGAAAGTGAGCATATTGACTTCACTTCCACAAATGAAGAATTCTACAACAAAACTTTCTCCATCCATGAACTGCAATATGCAATTGACCACACTCGTGATACCTCACCCGGGCCGGACCGAGTGCACATCAACATGATCAAACACCTTCCTGACGATGCTCCCCAGCACCTACTAAATGTGTTCAATACGCTGTATTCAAATTCATTCTTTCCCAACCAATGGCGGGAATCCGTAATTATCCCGATACCCAAACCCGGAAAATGTCACAGCAACCCACATAACTATCATCCCATTGCCCTAACTAGCGTCCTTTGTAAGACTATGGAAAGAATGATAAACTCACGGCTAGTCGACTACTTTGAAATGCATGCAGGCCTTAACAACATCCAGTGCGGTGGCTGTAAGCGCCACTCCACAACGGACCGCCTCGTACGACTAGAATCAGACATTAGACAGGCCTTCGTCCGAAGAGAACATGTGGTTTACATATTTTTCGACGTTGAAAAAGTATGCGACACTACGTGGAAATACGAGATCATGAAGGATCTCCACCGTAAAGGTTTGAGAGGTCGGCTACCACTTTTCATCCACCAATTTCTACAAAATCGCACCTTCAGGGTCAAGGTTGGCGACACTCAGTCTCTGTCTTATCCGCAAGAAATGGGCGTTCCCCAGGGAAGCGTCCTCAGTGTCACTCTTTTTATCCTCAAAATCGATCAGTTAGCCAACATTCTTCCCAGAGACAGAAGACTGCTCTCATCGCTATACGTGGACGACCCACAAATAAGCTACAGACACCCCAGCCTCATAACAATTCAACATGAACTCCAGAAGTGCCTAAACCTAGTCTGGAACTGTGCTTCCCTAAACTGATTCTGATTTTCGCCCTCTAAAACTAAAAGCATGCACTTTACCCTTGTGCCCGGCTTACACCTAAAACCAGCCCTAACGCTGCACAACACACCTCTAGTATACGAAGAAACTATAAAATTCCCGGGTCTTGTGTGGGATCCTAAACTCACGTGACGACCCCACATTGCAGCCCTGGCGACTCGATACAAAAAGTCGACGGGACTTATCCAATCAATAACATCCCTGAAGTTCGGTGCCGACATGGACACCGGAATGACGTTGTTCAGAGCAATAATACGATCGCGCATGGACTACGGAACCGTTGTCTACGGATCTGCAGCCAAAACTAATCTCGACCATCGCAAACAATGTTTTGCGTATCACAACCGGCGCGTTCCGCTCCACTCCAATCGAATCACTTAACGTGCTCGTTAACGAACATCCACTTCCGCTCCGGCGAGACAAACTTTCACTACAATACTATTTTAAGACCAGAAGTCTTATCAACAACCCAGCAATCAGCCACATCACTAACATATCTGATAAGCGCCTTTTTGTGGCTAAAAAGAATATATGCCCATCGTTTTCCATACATGTGGACAACCTGCTGACCTCGCTAAACATCAATCAAAAGCTATTAAGCCTTCATTTTCCTACCGAATCATTTAAATTAACACGCCAACATGGATGATCAACCCACCACCGGTCAACCTAGACCTGCAAATCTACCCTAAAGCAACTACTCCAACCAACGCGTACCGGCAAGAATTCCTAAGACTACTCTAGGAAGAATATTTAGAGCACCGCCACATATACACTGGCGGCTCTAAAACCGCGGACGGAGTGGGAGCCGCCGCTGTGTGCGGGGACACCCCACTCTCGGCCACCCTCCCACAAGAGGCCTCCGGGTTCTCTGCGGAGCTTCGTGCACTCGAACTAGCCGTCTCCATCGCGAAAACAAATCGCTTCCCCAAATACGTCGTATTCTCAGACAGTCTGAGTGTCCTCACCCAGCTTAAAACACTGCGGTATGAACATCCTGTTCTACGTAAGATGCAGCACGATCTCTTTGTGATGACCGAGACAGGTCAGGCAGTGGAGTTCTGCTGGATCCCCGGGCACGCGGGAATAAGAGGAAACGAACTTGCGGACTCGCTTGCTAAACAAGCATCTACTCACCAAGAACAAATTTTTGCAATACATTACCGGGACTGGTTCCCTATCATCTCCCATATAACATCCCGATGGGATGAAATGTGGCAGCTGAGTGGACAAAAGATGCTTTCAGTCAAACTCTCAGTCGGAGAATGGGAAACGAAGTTCACCAACAGAAAAGACCAAGTGTTCATCAACTGCTTGTGCACGGGACCCACGTGGATAACTCACAACCACCTGATGGATGTCGACATAAGACCAAACGCGCCACCTTGCCCCTGTTGCCACCAAGTGGCTATCAGCGTGAAACACTTACTGATGGATTGCAACGCACTGGCGGCAGCCCGACGAGCGTTCCTAGATCCCCCGTGCAACCTACAAAGCCTACTCACGGACCCAACCTACCGTAAAAAGCTTATCGCTTTTCTGAAAACACACCGGACTAGACGAAGCTGTCTAAACCTCTAACACCTGTGCAAATGAGGTGGTCCCTCCACCTCATTCCGCACAGAAACAAGAACACACTTCACGAAGATACGCATTAACTCTATACTCCCTCGTACGCGCTAGTACGCGAATATGCCTCAGTTAAAATATGTACTGACTTCATCTTGACAAAATTAATATTTTCGCACGTGAGGCCGTGCGGACTTACCTAAATCATCGATGGTCGCGCCTTACGGGGGAGCCTATTATGACTCACGTTGAGGCTCTGGTGGAAATGAGGCCCAAATCAAATCCTATTTACAAAGCTAAAATTCAAAGATACAGACACTAGGTTGAAATCCCCCAGCGAGGGGGGGGGGCGACGACAAGGCGCACCTCACAATCTCATACACTCACTCGCACACCTTAGTTCTTATGCGTAATAGGGTTCGGTCGGGGACCCCGCAACACACCCTCCGGGTCATGAGTGCGTTTCTAGGTCAGCGTCGGCAGCAGTGCTCGACAGCGTGACTGGTATACCCTTGCCGCGTCATGATGACAGCCCCCGCTCACGACCATCCCCTCTCTCAACGATATGCCTAGGGCGGGAAAGCGCAACTCATCCGTTCACTATCATTCTCCACTCACACCAATCCAGAGCTCGCTCTCTCGCTACCTTCACACTCACGTCTCTCCTTCCTAACGCCTGCTTCACACCATCCATCCACCCAAACTCCTATCTCCCTCTATGCCTACGTTCACTCGCCTCTGCCTTCAACACCTTTTTCACCAATCTTCCTTCATCCATACTCACCATGTGCCCGAACCATCTCAGAACACGCGAATCAACTCTGTCCTTTAACTTCTTTACCATCCCCGTTCTGATGCGAGCCACGTCGTTAGTGAACCTCTCTCAGCGACACTCCAGCCATGCTCCTCAAACATTTCATCTCGAAAGCATTCAACCTCTCCTCTCCTCTCATCCCCCCAGTCTCAGCTCCGTACAGCACAGTTACACAACGACACCTTCATACAGCCCTCTCTTTGCTTCCATCCCCAACGTCATGCAGCTCATTACGCTCTTCAGTGCACCCAACACTTAACACCCCTCCTTTACTCGCGACTTCACTTCAGTTTCCACCAATTCAGTCTTCTCCACATGGGAGCCCAGATACTTGAAAAACTGAACTTTTTTCAACAACTCTCCATTTAGAAGGACACTAATTCTGCTCGCATCGACAGTCCTCGAGCATCTCATTACTTTACTTTTACCCACGTTCACTCGAAGCTTATTCCTCTTACACACTCTATCAATTCACAATACCCTACATAGCTTCTCTGAATCCGCAACCAGGGCCGTATCATCCGCAAATAGCAACTGGCTCAGCTGCCAACTCCGCTCATTCGCTTCCAACAGCTCCAAGTCACGACCCAGCGCACTCGCGTTCACCTCCTTAACCACTCCATCCATATAGATATTGAACAGCCGGGGACTCATCACTCGACTCTTGTCTCAGTCTTATTTTCACTGTGAACCAATCACTCACCTCGCTTCCCAATCTGACACATGCTCGTCTGCCAACATAGAAACTCTTCACCGCTTTCAACAAATGTCCGCCCACTCCATACAAACGTAACACCCCTCCTCAGTGCTTCCTTATCAATCCTGTCGTATTCTTTCTCCAGATCCATGAAGGCCCAGAAAACATCTTTTCCTTTGGCAAAGTACTTCTCACAGACCTGTCTCACTGCAAAAATCTGATCGGCACACCCTCTACCACTCCTTAAGCAACACTGTTCCTCTCCAGTTGCGCAGTCCGTACAGTCTCTGATCCTTTTGATCAGCACTCTCCCGTACAACTTACCAACCACACATAACTGACTGATACCTCTTGAGTTGCAGCATTCATTTTATCTCCTTTGCCCTTATATAGCGGAACAATGCAGCCACTGCTCCACTCAATCGATACCACGCCTGCCACAAAACACAAGTTCAGTAACCTCACCAACCATTCGACAACCATTACGCCACCCTTTCCCCCCCCCCCCTCCCTAGGCATCTGTTAGGTTAACGGGCCGCATGGAGTCACGGCCCAACCGGGGGGTGAACACCCTTATTTCTCTTTAGACTCTCCTCCTCTTCACCCTTCACTATCTCTCCTTTTCTCCCCCATCCTGATTTGCTTACCTTTTATTTACCTCATTGGCATCTTACGTTTAGTTCAAATTTCCTTTAACTTGTCTCAGACTCCTTCTTATCATCTCTCCTAATAGTCGTTGCACACAAACACACACACGCACGCGCATACAGACACGCACACTCAAACATACACATACTGATTCTAACTTGTCTCCTTTCGGGGGGCAAATAACAGCCAAGCTGCGCTCTTTCTTTCATGCAACCTGTTTTTGTGACTATTCCTTCTTCTTTTCATTCATGCTGTTCTTATGCGTGAAATTTCCTACACCTATTGTAGATTTCATGCATGGGATCCCCGTTTTCTGTCTCCTCTCCATCTTCCCCCTCAGCAGGTGTTGGGGCTCTGACGCTGAGTAGTTAGTGTGTTATTCCTCCTTACTGCCATTCGGGGAGTGCTGGGACCATATGACCCCAGCACCTTAGGAGTTTCTGTACCTCTTGTGGCACCCCTACACACCACAGACGTTCGCCGTGTAAAGGACTTTGACTTTGCGTGGTAGTAAACCTAACTCGAACATTAAAAGAAGAATAAAAACAAACACTAACATAATGCAGCACTAGTTGCTAGTTGCGCCAGAAGGACGATGACTCCAGTGCGCTAGAAAGCCTAGTCACTCAAATCAACTCCACTCTTCTTCAGACACTCGGTCGCAACGACATCTAAACCAGTGGCTTTCCCTGCTTTCATCACCTCCACCGCCTCCTGCACCTCTTCCTGGGTTATGTCCGCCACAACTCTTTCTCCCAAAACTGGCATCCGAGCACCACCACTCACAGCAACAATGTCAGCCTCTCTGTCATCCTCGATATTCAACAACGCATCAAAATACTCGGCCCACCTCTTCCGTACATCACCACTTTCCAACAACAACTGGCCATTTTCTTGTTTCACCACTTCCTCTTTTCCGGTCTCTCCCTTTCTCACCCTCTTCACCTCTTTCCAGAACATCTTTTTGTTCTCCTCAAAATTCTGGCACAACCGTCTGCCCCACCGGTCATCAGCGTCCCTTTCGGCTCTTCTCACCACCCGCTTCACCTCACTTCTCCTCTATTTGTAGTTTTTATAAGGCACCACCTTCCACTTCCATGAAGGACGGACGAAAAAATGCCCAGCGTATAGCAATGTGTAACGTTTTGCTCTCATTACAATGAGAGAATCACTGAACTCACCAGAATTGGTCATTCGGCCAGCACGCTAACGCGTTCCAGTAATCTGGCAGGATGGTCCTTCTTCTCTCCTAGCAGCATTGGCTCACAATCTTTCAGTGGTGTAAAAGAGTCCTTAGCGTGGTCTTGCCGCTTGCACTGCTGAACATTGCTTGCGATAAGCCATCCCGTTGCACAACTAACATTTGGCCGGCTTCGTAGAGCACCATCACCGATTAGTCCATCATCTTCCTCCTCCCAATCACTCACAACGTCAACGTCCTTATTCATTTCGATGTGATGTTTTTACCTGGCGAATAGAACACGGTATTTACCTCACATTTGGAATGACTTATGAGCTTTGTACAGATACAAGGTCGCATCCCCCAGAAAGGGGGGAGGCCGACGGCAAGGCGCACCTCACACCCTCATACGCTCACACAACTTAGCCCTTTTAGCTTTGTATCAACACAATATCAATAGGTGTTCAGCCCAGGTCATATACGAAATGTGTTGCTTTTTCAAGACTTCAATTCCATCCTAACAGGTATTATTCAATTGATAGGGGAGCAAATGCGTTTATCATTGGGCTGGTAACAAGCTCTAACACAGTCACCCAGGTGCTCGGGGGCACTGTTGGGGAAGTGGCGTGTTTGTGATATGTTGTTATTGTAATCTGTGTGCATGTCTGCCAGAGCGGAATCTAGCTAGCCACTTCCTGTAGTTTCAGTGAATGTGTTTAAAGTATTTTGTTTATGAGGACGTTTCTTGGAACTGTGTCGAAAGCCTCCTTTCTAAGATCATTGGCGCATACCCGTGTGAGTTGGGCTGGTTTCATTTCATTTAGCCTTCGTAGATAGTTAGTGAGGTTGGTGGAAGTGTTGTCCTACCACCGTGTAGTGCAGAGGAAAAGTATGATATGGGAATTATTATTTTTTTCGAAGCATTCTCCTAATATTTCGAAGGTTTCGGGAGATGAGAAATAGGTCTGTATTAGGCTGGATCTGCCGGAGCCTTCATTGAGTCTCAAGACAGGCATGATTTTCGACAAGGTAGAGTGTGAGAGGAAGAAGGTGCGAGTTAACGTCGACAAAAGTAAAAAAGTGATACGTTTCAGTAATGCCGATGCGAGCGGGATCGGTGTACTCCTACATGAAGAATTATTGGAGGAAGTCCACAAATTTAAATACCTGGGCTCTCATGTGGGAAAGACTGAACTTGTGGGAACTGAGCTAATATTTCAAGTGCTGAAAGGGTGTAATGAGTTCAGTGCACTGAAAAGTGTAATGAGCTGCAGGACTTTGGGTATGGACGCTAAGAGTGGGTTCTATGAGGTGATAGTTGTCCCTACTGTGCCGTACGGAGCGGAGAAGTGGATGGCAAGAGCGGAAGAGACGTAAATTTGAATGTTCTCGAGATGGAATGGTTTTGGTTGCCGTGGCCGAAGTTACATTTTGAGATGAGATCAATAATGTCGTTCAAATTATGGCTGGGTTGGTTAAGGATGTGGAAAGACGAGAGTAGTTTCACGTGTTTCGAGGCGGTTCGGGCACATAGCGAGGATGGAGGATGAGAGATTGTGAAAATGGTAATGAAGTGAAGGTGAGTGGTCGTAGTCCTAGAGGCAGACCGAAATTTGGATATGTGGCGTGAAGCAGGTGTTATGAGGTTGACATAAGTGTGTAGGTAGCGAGAGAGAGCGTGTAATGGATAGCCGTGAGTGGAGAATGGTTTCGGATGTATGAGTCTCGACGCGTCTGAAGTGCGTTCCCACCCTTGACGTCTTGTTGAGGAACGGATTGGACGTGGGTGGGAGTAGGACCCAGCAACTATGACGTAGCTGGTGTAAACCAGTAAACGCGGTTGGGCCTTGTTGCGGTCACTGATACCCCACTTCTGACCCCAACTGTGTGTTCACTGTTGCGGTGTCCTGGCCGGACCCATCAGCGCTAACGGGCATAATTTTGGTTTTGCGTGTGAGTTCATAGGAGAAGTTCGAGGTGCGCATTGCCGTCGGCCACCCCACTTTCTGTGGGATTCGGCAATGTGTTTGTAATGTACCTTCAATAATTGTTGCCACCAAGTGTTATCCATTTCCCTACAGCCAAGTTCATCGACAGCAAACTGCGGGCCGGTAACAAGGAGGCCACGGAGGACGAGCTGGAGCGACTCCTTGACAAGATTATGGTGCTTTTTAGATTTATTAACGGAAAGGACGTATTCGAGGCCTTTTACAAAAAGGTGAGTTTTGATCAAGCCCCGTGTGCGACCACTCGATCTCTGATTGATTTTTGCAATAGCGGTAGTATCAGCTAAAACTAAGGTTTAAGATTTACTGGCAAAAATCTTGAGAAGCCCGACATTGACTCCAGCACACTAGAAATCCTTGTCACTCTGATCTAATCTCTTACTTACTTGATACTTGGGTTATTGGAGTTTCTTCGCTATTCACAGCAGCCCCCCTAAAGCTACTGGTTCACGGGTCGCACGGGGTCACGATCCAACCAGGGGGGGGGGGTGAACACCCTACTTCCCTTACGGACCCTTTTGCTCTTTACTATCTCTCCTTCTCTACCCTTTCCTGGTTATGCTTTCACCTTGTTTACTTCTTTCACCTCGTTTGTTTTGTTGAAACTGCATTAACATATCGCTCTTCTCTTGACAACTTTCCCCCATAGTTTTTTTTCTCTCAAGCTTTTCTCTTGCTTTATACACGGTGTAGATCAAATCTCCTTCGAAATGCTCCGGCACCTACATCCCTCTGCATTGACCTACTTGTGTCTTATTTGCAACTCAGTCTGGTCTACCCATTCCTATCCAGATCGGTGGAGGGAGGCAGTGGTTCTGTCATTCCCAAAACCTGGTAAGCCAAACGATGAATTGATCAGCTACCGCCCTATAGCTCTCACCTCGTGTGTAGCGAAGGTTCTGGAGAAGATTGTGAATGCCCGACTGACTCGGCACCTATGCTATCAGAGCAAGACGCACTAGTATCAACGCGTACTAGTGCTATCAGCGCAAGACGCACTAGTACGCGTTGTGACTGATATCCAAGGGGCCTTGGACCGCAAGCAACACACTGTTTGCGTTTTCTTTGACCTTGAGAAAGCCTCTTCCGAGAGATCCAGCGGATTGTTCCTCGGGGTCACTTAGCATTTTTCATCCGGGACTTCCTCCGGCGGAGTCTTCCGGGCCAAAATAGGCAATCACCTTTCGGGCATACATACCCGAGATGAGGGGGTCCCCCAAGGTAGCGTCCTTTCGTGTACTCAATTCGCGATTGTCATTTATGGGATCACGGGGGTGATCCCTCCCTCCGTGAATGGGTCACTTTACGTTGACGACTTTATGATATACGCATCGGCGCCAGTTGTGTCCCAACTCCAACGTAAACTACTGAGTGCAATTGCCCAGGTGGTTGCCTGGACAGGATCTCGAGGCTTTGAAGTATCTAAAAGCAAAACATGTGCACTTCATATCCATCGATCTCGCACACACACGGAACCAGACCTCAGATTTTATGGAAGAATGATCCTTTTCCTACCTTCAGTCCGCTTTCTAGGACTAATATTCGACCAGAAGCTAACCTGGAAGTACCACGTGCAGCAGCTTGAAATTGACTGCTTACAGCTATTTGTCATTCTTCGGATCGCATCGCACTTCACCTGAGGTGCAGATAGAATAACATCATAACGCCTTTACCGCGCTATCATCCGGTCCAAACTGGATTATGGGAGCGTGGTCTACAGCTCCGCGAAACCAAATATTCTCAAGACGCTGGAACCAGCCAGTTCATAATGCCGTCCTTCGCGCTTGTACTGGAGCTTTCCGCTCCTCCCCTATTGTCAGCCTTCTTTGTGAAACTGGTGAGCCTAGTTTTGCCCTGCGACGAGAACAAATTGACTTCCAATTCTATTGCCATGTTCTTGCTCGCCCAACCTCCCCTACGTGTACCACAATTCGACAGCGCCATCCCAATCTTGCTCCTTCCTCGAGCTTCTCAAAACGCATCGAGCTCCTCACTGCTGAGCTTGGACTACCACACATCATGGTGGACCCTCTCCCGCGAGATGCTATTCCCATCTAGCGCTTACCAGAAAATATGCTCTGCCCTCACTATTTTACTGGTCGAAAGTCAGACGTTGCACCCCAAAATCTTCGATCAATTTTTATAGCTCACGCGGAGACTCTATACGCTGCTAGCTTGCATATCTTCACTGATGGATCTAAAGACGACGAAGCTGTGGGCTGTGCAGCGGTGCTCCCCGGCGCGTCTTCACTAGGAAACTCCCGATATCAGCGTCAGTTTCCCCTGCTGAACTCACGGCCATTGCCGATGCCCTCTTGGCGGCTGATACTCTTCCAGATGCGAATAATTCTATCTTCAGTGATTTGCTCAGTGCCCTTCAAACCTTGGAGATCTTCAACAATTGCCACCCTGTCGTTTCAGCAATCTTGCGCTGGCTTGCGCGATTGTCCTCCAGAAACAAGAACGTTCGTATGTGCTGGATTCCGGGACACTGTATGGTGGTGGGCAATGAGCGGGCGGACGAAGCGGCGTGAACAGCTGCAGCGGCGCCTGACTAAGCAGAACAGCGTCCACTCCTTTATAAAGACTTTTACCCAGCTATTAAAAAAGCTGTACGAAATTAATGAAACATGGAATGGTCTGATGTTCCTATGAGCAATAAATTGCGTAATATTAAAGACACACCCATACCCTGGGTCTCATCAAGCAACCGGTCTCGAAGGACTGAGGTTACTCTATGCCAATTGAGAATAGGACATAGCAGACTAACGCACAGACACCTAATGGAGGCGTCTCCACCTTCATACTGCATGGACTGTCTAGTCCCTCTTACAATAGCCCATGTCTTGCCAGAGTGCCCCACATGGACGGAATATCGACGCACATACTTCCCCAGGAGCCGGTTCCTGGACCTTCCTAATATACTCCGCCTAATTCTTACCGAGTTCCCTCAGAGAAAATTCAGTGCGGAACCACTTCTCAGCTACCTTCAAGAAACCGACCTCCTAACGGAAATCTGATCTGTTGTGAATTGATCATACTTAATCTTACTTACCGGTAAACTCCTCCGTCCCGGAGGACCACCATTTTCTTTGCTCCCTTTGAGTAGGACACATTTGTGACCTCGCCCTGTATCCCTATAAACAGTAGTGACCTAAGCATGCCGTGAGTCGGAACAGTCCCGGAGACTAACTATAACTTGATGCCGAGGTAGGCTGCTGGTTTGACGTTCGGTGCCAGAAGGATATTGACTCCAGTGCACTAGATAGCCTTGACACTTTAATCTAATCTATTCACAGCTGGTCACAGCATGCTGCCACCTGGCCCACATCCGTGGGGCACTCTCCATTTGTGCTGCGACACCAGCATTTGCATGTTGTAGCCACATTCGCCAGTCGGATCTCGGCTTGGCGTCGCGGTTAAGCAGGGAGTTGTCCCCACAGTGAGGTTATCCATTAATTTGGGGTCGATCTGGAACACAGCTGAGGTATTTGTCCATTCGTCTTTTGAACTTCAAAATGTTTGCTGATGCTGTCAGTTGTGGCACCAGTTTGATTTCACGTATTCTCAATGGCATTCGATTGAATAACCGAGGTGCCCGGCACGTGTAGCTGTCGAATGCAACTGTTTGCTTCGCTTTGACGTCCGTCAGTTTTGTCACATTGAAGCAACACATTCTGTCAATTCTTGCCTGGTTTCACATTGAAACTTTCGTTACATTTTTTTTGTTGACATTAACAGTTTAGCCTTCCAGAATTTTCCCAACGTTTATGACCATGAATCTTTCAAAACGTCGTTTGATGAAGTATAGCATCAAGGCGTTCAATCTGTCATAATAGTCTATTTCCTTCACCTCCGTAATATGAGAGGTGAAGCTTCTTCGCACTGCTTCAAGTCTATTCAGATCTTTCTGCTTATGTGGGATCCAGAGAGGAGAGCAATAGTATATGACTGGTTGGATTAGGTGTATCCGAACATTGTCCTTTTATCTCTAGCCAGAAAGGTTCTCATGGCCCAGGAACACAGTCTCCTGCCATTGGCCTCAACCTTTGCAATTTGTTCATGGAAAAAAGGCATTGTTTTGCATTAGTACGCCTAGATCTCAGAGGCTTTTTTTCCTTCTATAGGTGTGATATTGCTAGAATTATACGATACTCTGGTTTGTAGGTCATTTTTTTTCCATATATCTGATTCAAATTTAGATTCGTTGAATTGCATGTTGTTTTCACCAGCTACTTGATGGTTTCTTTCAGATCAGTTTGAACCTTTACTTCATCACTCAAGTCATTGACAATGCCTAGTACTCTGGTATCATCTGCAAAACAAGAGACTGATGTATATGAACAGTTTTGGCCCACTTTATTAGCCAATATTAGAAAAAGCAGTGGTCCAAGCACTGTGCCTTGTAGGACCTCCCTGAGGACTTCCACTGGTGCAAAGGTTTCTCCAATCACTACCACACTTGGAGTTCTGCCTTTCAGAAAGATTTTGATCCATTTGTAAACATTCCCCTGCATACCAGCGTTATATAGTTTTGATAACAGTATATTGTGACCAATTTTGTCAAAAACCTTGGGAAAATCAATATGAATCTCATCCACATTTGATCCATCACACAATGCATTTATTATTTCGTCATGGTGTTCCAGCAGTTCGGTCAACGTGCTCCTCTTACTTTGGACGTTCGTTTACGCCCTGTACTAACACCTACTGGAATTCACATTGGTAACGAACTGAGAACCCTTTAGAAACCACAGGCTGGTCCCTTGTTTGTGCTGGGACCTTGAACCGCACGTTTTTTTTTGGTTGCAAAGTGTTCAATTAACGTTAACTTTAGAAGCGGTAAAGCCGGTCAAGAGGCCTTTAAGAGTGAGCCCCCTGGCCCCTGGCGTGAACCAGGGGTCCAATGTGGGGAAGGAGGAAGCCCCACCCGGAAGTGACCAGCACCCCCCTCCAGAGTGACGAAGACCAAGATTCCAACGGTCAAGAATGTCAGCCTCTCCAAGATGACCAGCGCCACTTCAGCCGGAGATGACCGGAGAGATGACCGCGACCGCGTTGACGAGTTAATCAGGAAATCAGGAATCTACTAGGCCAATCGACCGGCCTCTCTGAGCAGGAAGCAGAAGTTTTCGCCGCAGAATCTCGCACAATTGACGACCGTCTAACGAGGTCAAGGGACATACGCAAGTACCTCTACCTCTACTTCCGACAACAACTTCGACGACTCTCCACCCCACAAAAACCCCAACCGAGCTCCGAGGGCTGCAAGGAGGAAGCAATACACGCCATTTAATGAACACAGCTTGTTCAACAATACTCATATCTTTCCCGAACACCTGAAGATCACGTTCGAAGCCACAGACAGACCGGATATTTGCGCATACACTCTGCGAAAAGAGCTGGGCTCTTTCGCTGGCCGCCCAGTCCTGAGCGTCGCCACCAGCGGCGACGAATGCTTTGCCATCAGAGTAGACACAAAACTTCCAAGTGACAACGATTCTCTCCTTAACTAGACTAAGTAAAAAGCCATGCAAAATATTGCCACAGCCGACTTTCTCTACAAGTTTAGGTTTGATTTATGTTGAAGATATCCCAAAGGAGGAAATCGAGGAGTACATCACTGGACTCGTTCGATACGAAGACTACGTTGTCGAAGCAAGAATTGCACCAAAGATCACACCAAGGAGAGAGCCCACCACAGCCCTAATAATAAAATTCAACTACCCTACTCCACCTAAATACCTAGACATTCCCTTCTTCGCCACCAAAACCAAGATTTTCACCATTCGAGAGACGTCCGATGCGATGTTATAAATGCCAGAAGTACGTACACAAATGTGGAAACTGTAATGGTAAGCAAAGATTCTCCTACTGCTCCCAAGACGACCATGACAAACGGGAAGATCCCCAGTCGTGCCGGTCCTAAGAACCGCACTGGTTTTACTGCATAATAAACGAACACCGTACCGAACATAGAGATTGCCCAGAGGATGAGACGGAGAGAGTGATCCTCCGACACCAGATAGATCACGGGGTCGGGCGACGAGAAGCCGTAGTCTCGATGCGCTACGGCTTCTCGTCGCCCGACCCAGACCGAGTGCACATCAACATGTGCACCCGGTCACATGTTGATGTGCACCCGGTCATAAATCTCCCGTGAGCACTTATTACAAGTGCTCAACACTGTATTCACACTATTTTTTCCCAATCAATGGCGGGAATCTGTAATAACCCCTATACCCAAGCCCAGGAAATTCCACGGTGACCTACATACCTATCGCCCATCGCTCTTACCAGCGTCCGTTGCAAAACCATGGAAAGAATGGTAAACGCGCGCCTTGTCGACTACCTTGATATGCATGCAGGCATGAACCGCATCCAGTGTGGCGGCCGCACGCGCCAATCTACGACGGACCACCTTGTAAGACTGGAATCTAACACATTAGACAGGCATTTGTTCGAGGAGAACAATAGTTTCCATATTTTTCGACATCGAAAAAGCTTACGATACCACCTGGAAATATGGCATCATGAAGGATCTCCACCGGAAAGGGCTGAGTGGCCACTTACCACGTTACGTCCACCAATTCTTGCAATATTGCACCTTCAGGGTTAAGGTCTGCGACATTCTATTACCATCCTATCCGCAAGAAACGGGTATCCCCCAAGAAAGCGTCTTCTGTGTCACTCTTTTTATACTCAAAATCGACCAGATAGCAGACATTCTTCCGCGCGAAGGAAGATTGCCCTCATCACTATACGTGGACGACATAAAAATAAGCTACAGCCTCTAAACAATTCAACAAGAACTCCAGAAATGTCTAAATCTAGTCGGGAACTGGGCCTCCTCAAACGGATTCCGATTCTCGCCCTCCAAATCGAAAAGCATGCACTTTACTCATGTGCCCGGTTTACACCTTAAACCAGCCCTAACGCTGAGCAACACTCCGCTAGCATACGAGGAATCAATAAAAAAAATCGGTCTTGCGTGGGACCCTAAACTCACATGGCGACCTCATATTACAGCCCTGGAAACTCGCTACAAAAAAAGCAACCGGATTTATCCTCTCTGTAACATCCTTGAAATTCGGAGCCGATATGGACACCGGCATGACGTTATTCAGAACAATAATACACTCGCGCATTGACTATGGAGCAATTGCTTACGGTTCAGCAGTCAAAACCACCCTTGAACCTCTCTCCACCATCGTATATAATGCCCTGTGTATCACAACCGGTGCGTACCGTTCCTCACCCATTGAATCCCTGAACATGCTTGCTAACGAGCTTCCTTTTTCTCCTGAGAGACAAACTCTCACTACAGTACTATTTCAAGACAAGGAGCTACATCGATAGCCCAGCACTCAGTGACGTCACCAACACTCAATAAACGCTTCTTTGCGGCGAAGAAGAACATATTCCCACCCGTTTCTCTATGTGTGGACAACTTACTGACTTCGCTGAACATCAGTCGCAAAGC
>SDVV010004983.1:0-19631 GCA_016164225.1 Gammarus roeselii | reverse complement strand
AGATTATGTACTTAAAAAAATATTCATCCTACAGAAGAATTTGAATGGGTTTATTAACACTAGTTTAATTCCTCAACTTTGCGAACTGTTTGTCTTGATATGAATGCAAACAATAACAAAATGCCATGTGTGAAAGCACATGACTACTCTACAGCAGAACTGCTTGAATCACTCAATAGAATAAACTGTTTCCTGCTCAAATGTTTCGAATATACAGGCATATGCATATTATGACCGACTCCAAGCAATAGGTCTTCCTAAAAAATAATCCATACCACTTCATATACCGAACATTCTGTCCTACACTCTATGTTGCCCATTCCCCAATCGTTCGTATCCAAGGTCTCGTCAATAGGATAGGCGGAGGAGTCAGTCTCTTCGCTCTCTATACGTCACACCTCTGCTCCATTCATGTAAAATTTTTGCTCCTAAAAAAATGTTCACAAACATATTGAGTCGTAAGTTAAAATTGGTAGAGATATACAGTAACAAGAACCTACATGATCCCTATTGAAATTTTGAATTGAGCCTTCGATTGTGAACACTTGGTTGAACGGTCGTTCACTCCCCCAGGTGCAAGATTCCAGGTCACATTACGTGTCGGGACGGATCATTCATTGCTGCTCTCGCATTAGCGGACAGAACATTACCCCGGCACTATAGGCGACATTAGCAGGCAGACGATGTGGGTGGAAACAATACAGAAGCGGTGTTGGGGAGAGGTACTGGCCTGGGAAGGAACCATTCGAGAAGATATCAGTGGATGATGATTGTTGAATGAGGCGAGTGAGTGGAGATCGAAAAGCAATCTAAACCACATCACTACCAATTATTGTGCTGAGTGCTCCTGCATGAAGTGAGTCTTGAACACCGTACAAAATGAAATGATATGATCTATTCGAGTTGTAAACATGCCGGTGAGGATTTTTGACTACCTACATTATCTAAAAAGAAGTACGATACAAGTCATCTCAATTCACTTCGTAACATTGACGTAGATGATACACTAGTGCAGTCACCCAACGCTTCGATGACAGTAGTACACATTTTCCAAAAATGTTCCACTCGTGATGCATTAAACAACATTTATGACGCGACATTTTTGGAAAAGCAGAATTTGGCCTCCTAATATTGTTTCTTATGTTATAGTGATGAGCTTGACAAACAGACAGATAAACGACGTACCGATACCGGCACGAGGTGTCTTCCATTCTATAGATATCATTACGGCACAAATAAGAAGGTGACGAGGTCTTCGGAACTATGGAGCCGAAGAATGTCATTATATCAGCACGAAAAGAGTTTGAGTCCCCTTTCTTCGTCAATGAACGTTTGGCCCTCCTCCCTCCCGATCGAGAGTGATGTTTGTCCTGCGCAAGGCGAGAGGAGATCACCCGGATAAGTTCAGGACACCCCGGTCCTACGATGGCAACGTTAACGCCTACGTGCCAATGCCAGGAGAGCCTAGACAAGGACAGCAGATCAAGTTCTGACGTGTGGTGGTCAACAGCCGGCGTGTGTTGGATGAACTCCTGATGCTGAACATCAGCTGTACATCCGAGAAATACGTAAAGAACCGGCCCTCACGTGCACAGTAACCTCTGTATCCTTCATCCCTCATTGTAATCTTCTTTTAGGTAATGTTGAATGACCCTAACTAATCCATCTTGTTTCCATTCCCACCACACCTAAAGGAACTTAGATTATTTTAAAATCAATTATTAATTGTTTTCTCCTTAAAACAGCTGAGAGACGCTAACTAATTCATTCCGCTATTATTCATGCAACAATAAAAATTGGTTGTCCTCAATATCAACAGAACTCAATACTATACAAACTAACCATAATACAAAACTGCCGTTCATTATCTTGTGCAGTTATGCATTTAACTTGTTTGTTTTTTCATTACTTTTTCAAAGCTAACAGTCATTGATATGTTAAATTATATGTAGCTACCATACTGTGTACCTCTTTATTCCCATGGTGTAGAGGAGCCTCACTTTAGTTCAATATCTCCGTGGATCATCTTAATTTCTTAAGGAAGATTCTGTGTTAACTTCATTGCATTATTTACTCCTCCTAGGTGAGATACAAGCTGTTTCAATAGGTCTGGACAATAATTTGTTAGATTTTATCGACCCTGATACCAACCATTTGAATATTCTTTACCCTGTATAGTGAATATTATAATGAAGATACTTTTAACAGATTAAACTACAATACTAAAAACACCAGGACAAACTTTTCTTTGTTACACCAGAACATCAGATCACTATTACCTAAAAGGGATATTTTCTCACTCATTTAACCAATCATTGAATTGTAATTTCGATGAAATCAGCTGGCTCTCGGAAGACACAACAAATTTAATTCATTTCAAAAACTATAACTCCTTTCACTTTTTCAGAACTGATTGTAGACGCTGATGGGTAATCAGCACCTATATTTCTGATACATGTACCACTACAATTGTAGACTATTGTACTGTCAGTGTGCCATATATCGAAACACTTTTCATTGGAATTAAACTCAAAAATATAGGTATGCTCATAGCAACAGCTTACAAACCACCATCTGCTAACGCTAATCTGTTCATTAAAAAAATAGATGAATTTATCCAATCATATATATATATCAGTTGCGCATACCGTAGTTCGTGTTTCTCAATGTTGGGAACAGATCATTTATTTTTGATGTACCCTTGATTGTTTGAAAACATCGTTCAATTATAATTCATTCTCCCCAAGCTTCAAAGAAGGAATATTGAAATAACCCGTTAGATTAAAAATACACGATTTATGCCCCAGTTGTGTGTTCACATGTTGTGTGGCCAGTTAACAAGCTCATTGATATAGACTATATATTACATAAACTTTCACCTAAAAGGAAGTCGATTGTGCACGAAGCCACGCGTCTTGATCTGATACCAAATATTCTCTAACAAGTTCACGGGAGCGATAGAAGCATCACTGGTCTTATTTAGAAGGAGACGGAATACTTTTCCACTCGCAAAAAATACTTCATAAAATAATATAGCAAGTAAAGACCGACGCGTGATGAAAATATTGTTCATAACTTCCAAGAAAATAACGTGAAGAAAAAGACCAAATTGACAGGCCTGCAAAAAAAATAAGGTTTCATATAGTAACTTTTACAGATTTGGGTTCGAGGACCGTAATTTTTTTCACAAAATTTTGTATTCCAGGCACCGGAGATCGTCTAAAATGGTAAGTTGACGTAGACCCATGCGAATACACAAATGATGAGGGGTGTAACATGAGGCGTTGGAAGGAAACGGAAACATCAAATTCCCGTATGAATTCCAACTTAGTACCTATAGCTTTATTGGGAGCTTCAAAAATTTGTTCATCAGGAAATATTCAAAGTTTCAGCGAATGTAACATAAGTATCATCCTGAGTGACGCTAAATATTGATGCTGTCAAATGTTTCAGTTGGATCATTCAGTGTGTCGATAAGTTGTGATCAAAATAAAATATAAGAGTAGAGGGGCATGGAAAATATATCTACGAGTTCCCCTCCTCACCCATCATCCACCTGGACTTCGAAGTCGCTCACCTCCCCTCCAAATGATCGAACCTACTCAAGCCTGCATCACAAGTTGCTCAATCATGTAGAAGCTGCAATTAACCTATCAAACTCGGTACAGTATCGATGTTTATATTAGGTATCTGCTTGTGATTGTGTGTTCACAGAATCCAGCGCTATGTGGCGTTGTCTTCCAACCGTTTCATATTGATTTCTTGGCAAGATCATTCTATATAAAGGCTGGATATAATTTGTCCATGGCGATGAATATGTCATTATATTATTTCAATTTCTATGTATATCAATTTCACAAGTGATAATCTCAGATTGCGTATGGTTATGAAATATGAACCTTAGAGAGAGATATAAGCTTTGATCCTATGTTCATTGTGAGGTATAACATGAATAATTCAATTCGTCCCATAGCAGTAATAGGCAATTTTTTTTTGTTAGTATCAGAAGCCTAAATTTAAAACAACCAGTCCAACAATCAAGCCTCACATACGCCTACTGACAGTACTAACTATTGGGACGCCTGATGTCAGTAAGGGCAGTGATTTTTTTCTTATTATTATGCCTGGGTATGATGACAAATGAAAATTTATTGAATATCAACCCCGCAAAAGAGTCAGCAAACAGAAAGGAATCATTTCATGGATCGATTGGCAACGTTATGAAGAAGAAAAATATTTCACAGTTCTGATGGTGTCCTAGTTCTTTCAAAATGAATAAATAATTTAATCATATTATTAAGAGGTGAAGTTAAAACAGATAATTTTGTATGGGATTCGTTTCAAGTCAAAATGATTATGAAACGCTCTGCTCAGGCAATTGACAAAAGGACTGAGAGATTACTCGATAATTTAATATTTTCATTATTATTTCCCTATTGCGAGTCAACCCAAAAGGGCAAATGTGCGTAAACATTTTTTTTTATTGAAAATTAAACTAAATTTATCGACGATGTTTCATTTCGAATAATATCGATTTCCACTTGTTTGACATTTTATTTTGTGGCCAATTTGTATGTACAGCCTGCTCAGACGAATTGCAGGGACAAAAATACTGTCGAAAATACAGAAAGCGTCCAACTCTTAAAATGATTAATTCATTATCGACCGCTGATCACTGGAAACTGATGATATAATTCAAACTTCGAGTTCAGATTTCAATATCATAACATTCCTTATACATTCTCTGTAACGAAACCGATCATTAATATTTCATCAATAAAATTACATGTCCTTAATTAATGTAATTGTTACTAGTTCCTTTGAATTCATTTTGATTACGCATAATAAAAATTGGCGAATCACTTTTACAAACATTAAAGGTTATTAAATGCTATATGTTATTGTTATATCATTTTTAAATTTAGTTGATCGTCGAATATTTCTTTTCTATTCTGACCCCGCTTTTTTCGTTCCCCTCAGTCCGCCCGGTCGATTCTCTAACTAATCACTTCCAACGTGGCAGAAGTTTGATGGCCCAACACAAATCCAGGCGGCAGCGACGGACAATACTTGAGCGTATTGTACTCTGGTAAATGGAAGCCTGCAAAAGTAGGGACTTAAAAACTTGGGAATCTTTTTCGATTGATTCCGATAGATTATGATTGGAACTGATTATCCAATCCTAATTTATCCTACGGGTAGGTAAATAATTGAAATACCATTGGAGTTTAGATTATTAAAATTATTATGGGAAGCATGCGAAACATGGTTTTAAAACTTTAAAATTTGCATATAATTTCTATGCAAAAAGTTTTATTAATTCTGAAATTTTGTCAGATGTTTCACGGTCACGTAATCCTTACTTATGACCGATTCGAGTGCTAGATTACCGGCCCTTGGAGTCGCTCCCGAGTTCGATAACCTGCGAATGTATTGTCTCTGGAGGGTAGCAGGTAACCTTTGATTCATTCCCTACGCAAGGATAGGTCACTTTGAACCTCAATTAAACAGCTTCAATGATTACAATGGAGAGCAGCCTGATTAAATTTTCCTTGCGAACCTCTTTTCAAACGATTTTTATCGTTCAGCAGCACCCAATTTGTTGCCTGGGGACTGTATGGAGCAATCACGTCTTTTATACACGGCCCGGCAAGTAATTGCTATCGACATGAGCCATTATGTGCTACTGAAGGCTCTGATCTCTCACTGTGTAAAAAATCAGTATATTTTATTACTATATCCTCCGTTCTGTGACGTGAGAAAATAATATTGTTATCCATGAGAAAAGATCCGATGGAGAGGATACTTCAAGTAACACTCTGCTGTCCATAAAATGCACTCATCATCCTACTTCTAATTTCTGACTTGGTCAGACAATATCCACGCATTAATTTTGCTAAGACAAATGACGTTCAACCATTTTTGTTTTCATCGGTGACTGATTCCTCAGTTCATTTTCTGCTCGCTAAACCTAAATTTTCAGGATGAGAAGGAATAGCCCCAAAGAAAGCAATAAAAACGTGCCTTCGAAACTGATTGCACTCATTTGTTTGAATATTTGTAGTTGAATAGAATACTCTAAAGAAGTGCATGGTTCTTTGGGTTGCAAAGATAGAGACCTAATTTTTATTTTAACGTTTTATTTAAGTTTCATTTGAAACAAATTGTTAGTAGTTAGGTAAGTTAATACTATATAACATACAATCTCTGTGCAGGGATGTACATAATATAAAACATACACTCCATACTATAAAACATCAATCCATGATAAAAAACATTAATCCATCCATAAAAAATAAATCCATTCTATAAAACATAGAATCTATGTGTAGGCATGTCGTAAACCAAACGTGAAATTTAAAACAAGGTTTCAATCTTCGTAATCGATAGTACATGACATATGCTAATAAAATATGTGACAAGAGGATCGCATTGTCTTCATTTCTGCCTCGATTAATCCAGTCATCCTTACTGGTGTGTTCAGTCTATAATCCAGCAATCCATTCTGG
The DNA here is from genome assembly GCA_016164225.1 of Gammarus roeselii. Taxonomy (NCBI): domain Eukaryota; kingdom Metazoa; phylum Arthropoda; class Malacostraca; order Amphipoda; family Gammaridae; genus Gammarus; species Gammarus roeselii. Next base: position 13,122 of record SDVV010004983.1, on the reverse strand, counting down.
TGTGTCCAATCTATAATCCAGCAATCCTTACTGGTGGGTCTAGTCTAAAATCCAGCAATCCTTACTGGTGTGTCCAGTCTATGGACCAGCAATCTTTACTGGTGTGCCCAGTCTATTATTTTGTGTGGGCCTTAATTATTTCTCTTCTCATTTCATTTGTTAATAAATGAAATGTTCATTGATCGGTGCAGTTGCGATAGTGAAAATGATTTATTTGGTGTCAAAGTCAACTGTGGACAAGAAATTAAAGAACCTTTACTTACTATTAGGATCGGTCCACTGCTATTTATTCCGCCTCCAGTCAACTTCCTGTAGTGCCATGTGCATGAAGACCACCCAATCCTAAAGAAGTAAACACATGTAAACACATGGTGCTTGGAACCGAGTACTCAAATTCAACATTCCAATTCTTTCACAATTCAGGTACGATCAGTATGAATAGCCTACAGAAAATATATATTTCATCTTTGGAGCGTGCGAGCGGCACGCGCTCCTATGCCTTAAGAATTAGAAGGAGTCATGAATACCTGTCACCAATATACACTTCGGAATATTTCCTTGCTCGTTGAAAAAACTTTGGCATAAGGTCATACTACCTTTAAAGAAACAATTCACTACTCCATGAAGACTGTTGTCCATTGTATGCGGTAAAATGTTGTTTGCATCAGGAGAATATGTTCTATGTGTCTTTATACATGCCATGTTCTACTCCACTTTATTTTTATCGACGTACATTGTTGACATATCGATTGCTTACTGAAAAACTGATTCTAATTTGTAATCCACATGAATTAGATGGCAAACATAAATGATTAATTTGGCTGAAATTGAAACAGACCTCGTGATAAGAGGCGTTACGATGCAGAAATTACCTAATATATAGAAAAAATAGTGGAGCTTCCACCACAAAGAGGTCACTCCTTTAATTCATCGACTTCATATCTCGGCGGAATTCCATTTTCTTTGCCAGAGGGCCGATTTGGTACAAAACAGAATAATGGCACGTCGCTTGATTGAATAATTTCAATATAACGGAGTAGAGGAGAGAATACATACGTCAATTCAGCTATTCTAACAGTTAGTTCTGGGAATAGGAGTTCATGAATGATTCCTGTCGTGAATCCTCTACTGTCCATCATAGAAGGATGATGAGCAGTAAAGGATTCAAGACAAACCGCAAATGACTCATGAAAAGACTGAGTAAGACATCAGAAAAAGTTATTTGCCACTCATTACCGAAATGTAGTTGCTAATAAGCGACTGTGGAGGACTAAAGAAGGATCTGGACGACTATTTTCAAAACTGTGGAAGGCTGACTGACAGTGCAGCACTCATGGAATAGATGAGGAAGTACCGAGCTAAAACGGTGCATGCAGATCTCATGAATGTACCACGTTGGGATATAACAAGGGCTGTGGAAGACTAAGCGAATTAATCCGCGAGTGGGACCAAAGTTTTTTTTTTAAATCTTTCCTCTTCTGGTTGAGTAGATTCAGTAAACCATGTACTGACGTGTCTATTTGCCCCCCCCCCCTTTCAGCAGCGAATCCATATGTTTCTCTATCGGAACATAATTAATTAGTACGTAAAGTGTTATTTTCATATTTTTCATCATTGCCCATTTCTGCATCTTACAAACATTTAATGTAACAGCACTTGAGGCGAACAATTGTGGATTCGTCTAATCACAATCACCGCAAACAAAATGTTGTAGGTTACATGTATTTTTTCATGGGAACAAATATCTATTCATTGAGTGTTTCGACAAAGTGGGCCGCCGATGACAACAAAGAGTGGCATAGTAATTCTAACGACGAAGGATTTTTCATACCCACAACATAATATACCTCATAAGGGAAATTTTGGTTCCGACTTCAAATATTTTCAACGTATAAAAATCCGCATGTTATTTTTTCCGATAAGTTCAGGACCCGTACTTTGAACCCGAAATATTATGTTTTGTCAACAACAATGCAAATGTGCTAGTATAATTTCCCTTCTACCTCAGTCGAGCAAAACAGAAGTGGTTGATCTGTATAAGTGATGGTGTGACGCTTCTGCCTCGTGTTGCTGGTTGTGATTGATCCCTTGTTTCAAAATTACCCACTGACAGTTAGTCATGCAAGAAAAATAATACCATCAGCACTCATATGTTGAAGGTTGATGACACCACCGTTTATCTTCATACTACGACCAATCGGAATTAGTAATTCAGCATATTCACTTTTTTTTATTCAGTAACACCTTTCTCACCATTGCAAACTTCTCTACACAGGGTCATCCATTTGATCCCAACAACGTTGTGCTCCATTTGTCATCCTCACATCATCCACTATTGCGGACGCTTGATTCAGAAACATCAGAAGGTCCACACAACTTTTGAATCCATTCAGCGTTCACCATAGCGGGCTGCTTCATTCAGGGGTACCTGGAACATCGACTCAGTTAGGCTCTCTAGGCTTCCTTTGATCCACTCGTCTGTGGGCTACAACACTACAGGGTGTTGTGTATTTGAACAATAGGCCCATGAATCAGTGTCGGGATCAGACGAGCTGGAGACTCCTTGGGAGTCAACCCCCCTAACGGCAGCTGCGTCATTTGCTGTACGAACGGACAGCACACTACCAGTTAGTCGATGTTACAACCCGAGATGTTACAATCCGTAGTTCTAATAACAGTCGTAATCTCAAACTACCTCAGTGTCTGTCCTGGGGAAGAACATACGCCAACATAATCCCTCAAATGGTTTGTAATTTTTGTTAAAACATACCCAGCATAAAATATGTATGTTTTTTTTTTAACAATCGAGAACAAAGCAGCCCAATCACCGATGATCCGGTGACATATTGTTAATGCAGGTATTGTTGCAAGTTAATGTTGATATCTACTTTTGTGTTTTACATGCAGAAAGGCACTCCAAGAGAGGATATATTAATTTTAAACTGCAAACAATATTCTTTTGCCAAGCTTGTACTGAAATATGTTCGTTTCATATTTTTTGGAATAAAGACGGATCGATCATCGTAAACGGCGTTTATTTCTTATTAGACGTTCTCGTTAAAGAATTACTAACTAACGATTTTCAGATATCATCCTAAAATATACTGAGTTTTTTCTACTATAAAATTGTTTTCGATAGTAAAGTAATTCCAATCACCGAAGCATAAGTCAAAAATTTCTTCCCACTCAGATGACGTGACCGGCTATGATACTCTTATGTGCATGATACCTACTGCTGCTGTTCTGACACCAAATATCAGGGTTAAAAATATATAAAAAATGACTGGCAAATTTTACTAACAATATTGTTGAATACCACAGACTCAGTTCACATGTTTCATGAATATTTAATTCGTGCACATTCCTGTTTGTTTCATCCGATTCTTAGAACACTTCACATTGAAACACTTCCCTGCCAACAAAAATGGGACTAACATTAACGAGTATAGTTTGAGAGTGCCAACACCCTACTGGACAAGTTTTGTCGTTAAGGCTTACAGTCAATTAACAGCAGGACTATAAGGGCTGGCCTTACTGGGTGATGAGGGAAAAAAAAGTCCAAAGTGAATAAAAAAATCTCTCTGCTATTTGCAAGATTGGTTCGAAGCAACATATTAAAATCATTGCTAGGGGCATGATAAATTGCCTTGGTGTGTGGGTGAATTACATTAGCATTCTCAAATCACGCCTTACAGGCGTGCTGCAATTAATCACAGCTGACAGGAGTGATCCGCAGTAGTTGCGGGGGTTATCATCCAATTGCGTCGATGAACAGTTGTTATCGTCACGATATCGTTCAAATACGCGATCCAACCGTCTTAGAACGTGAGCCACCAGCTCAGTTCATCAAAATTATGCGACTGCTGTTGACGCAATTTATTAGGACTGATATATATGTTGTAAGAATTTTCTGAAAACAATAAGCCCAATGCCATTTGCAGTAATTTTGTTTTATTTACATTTTAAATTTCCAGGTAAGTGAATTTTTGATACAATTGTAGACGTTAGAGAGGCTTCATTGATTGATTGGGGGAGTTAATCAGAGGGTTTAATTGCTGATGAATCGGTTCCTACCACGTAGACATCTAATAAATATGTACATGGCTGTGGGCCTGAGCATAACTGCATTTGTCATTGCATTCATTCACCTCAAGGAACGAATATTAGAATCGCAATATCTAGACAGACAACTCCTACTTAAATAAGTGTAAATCCCATTAAACTGCTTTACTTTCTTCTCATTTCACAAAACATAGAACAGATCCAAGTGATGCCTCTCAAAAGCTTTACGAACATGTTTGAATACAAAAACTTTTTTTCTTCCGAACACATGGATACGTATTTTCCAACCTTTATCTTGCTTCAAGATAATTATTATAGGTTTTTAAAGGGTTTTTAATATTGCACGACTAATATGGCTCGCAGCTACGTCTTCTTATTGTGCAGAAACAGTTAGAACTATTAGGATGGGGAAATTTGACCCATGACTTCAAACTGCCGAGTGGTGGTGACCTACTGTAGTCGGAAGAGGTGTAACCTAGTCTGGTAGAAATGAATCTGTTGAGGAATATTGAGCCATCTGTTAAGCGGGTGTATCGGAGCAACATTTAGGAGCTAATAATGGTAGGTATAGAAGGATTACACCGGACCTATTACGATGAGACAACCTTAATTCCAGAACCGATCCTCTAGAGTCAAACTCTTTTATCTCATATGAAATGATGACAGCGGTTCAAATATTTGTTGAAATAATAAGTCATTCTTTGAAGATGAAAAAAGTATCTCTCATTATAAGTAATTGAAAATGTATCCAATTGTTTTCCAGTGGGGTTATATATTTTTTAGGATATTTTGTTATAATCTTTGTTTGCCACGCTCCTGATTAGAGGTAAATAACTGCCCGTATTTACATTCATATCTATTTTATTAATCTAACTATCCTCTTCGTAGTGTGCTCTGGCCATCGTTTTTATTCACTGCGGTCGACTCTCATCTGTTCGCATTACTGATCTCGCATACACCAGCTCTGCCCCTAACATTTACTGACCCTTACAGTAATTCCTTCCTTTAATAAATTAGCTGCAGTTACACGGATGGGGAATATTTATTTCGCGATCGACAAGTTCATTTCCATATGAGCTGAAGGCTTAGTATTATATACTATTCAATTTGTCCAGTGATGCGGTCCTGAAAGTCTGATATTGCTGTATGGCAGCATTAATCATGTTGTTAAGGCGAAGACATAATCTTACGATGCATACGATATTGTAATTAATATATTTCGAATTGGGCAGTACGATCTGGTTGGGATAACTGAAACAACTTTGATTCAACAAAGCATAGCCAAATTATATCGATTTATGTTACTGTGTCATCTCAAACAACATGTAGTTACAGATATCCAGATATTGTGAGAAAAAAAAGTATCTGTAGAAAAAAGTAATAAATAAAATCAGATCGTCACATGGTTTTGTGACCTGGCTAAAAAACAGATATCAAGAAACCAGGAAAAAATTTGTTGTACAAGTAAATATACGAAATTAAATCGATGGATGTTATTGTGAACTACTCAAAACATTCCTGAAAAAACGTACTTTCATAATTCAATCTCAATGTTCACCAAAATAATAAGTGAGTGATTCCTTCAGTCGCTATCGTTTTTCCCTTTCTGTTTTAAACCGTACTACCCTAAACATGAGGTAGTTTGCTACACAGCATCTTGAGTAGCGGCGAAGTAAGTCAAGGCTAGCAGTGAATGTGTTTTTTTTCTGGAAGTGCGACAGATATCAACATCGCTCTAATGTATCTATAAAATATCAGTTCTTTGCCAACATAAAATTGTGAGAAAACATCAATGCATGAAGCAAAATAAACGGCTGGATGAATTGCTTAACAAACAGCACGTATAGTGCATGTCTTTTTCGTAGGCACAAATAGAAAATAAACAATAATTGTCAAATACTTTCATATCGCATTTCACTTGTAATGGTCTGTGCTAACCACAATGACAGATACACGTAATTTTCCTTTGAGGTTTTATGAGAAATCTGCAATGGTCGTGCGCATGTTTGCAAGTGTCCCCTATTCAACAGTGTATTACACGGACCAGAGTGAGCAGCTGTTCAGTGGTTGTGAGGGGATTTGTTCCTCAGGAACGTTTTTATTGAAACGATATTCTGGCAATTGATTTCCAAAGGTCTAAGCAACTTGTACAAAATTCGTTCGACAACTTCAAGGTACCGAAAACTTTTCGAATTCCAACTTTCTTTAATTCACATTAAATTTGAAAATATTCTACATAAATAGACTACAAAAAATGAGATTTCAGAATATGATCAACATTCTCACTAACAGAGAAGAGGATATGATACTTGAATACATCGCAGTTGCATATTCTATTCGAAAAAGCAAATCAATAAATACTAGTCACTGGGTTAGCATTCCATCAGAAACTTTGAGACTTTGAAATAGAAGTATTTAAAACTCTATGTAGTCTTGAGACATTAGAAATTGACGAGTTTCATCTAAAATGAATGAACGGGTGATCAATGTGTGAAAAATATCCAATTAGATGCATCATCAGGCTGTTTAAAGCAATGACAACGCCGGAATGGTTCGAAAGGGGTTGGGTGATTAATGCAGTACAATTCAGTACAATCGTTATAACCATCACTGCAATGAGGTATATGTTTTGATGTAATTGATTGATATTACCATGTTACGTCCATTCAGTGCAAAAAAAAATCAAATATTGAATGGTAATTATTAATAATCAAGATACTGTAACATTCGTGATGTCGAGTAACTTGTTCAATTATGTTGTGTTGACTACATTTTCATCGGACAAAGGGAGCGGCTGGTTTTATATGTTTCTTAATGACATGATAATCCAATCATATTTAACCGGGGTAAAAAAATCATAAAAGTTAGTTAAATATTTGGAGTATTCACCGTAGACTAAAATAAAACATCAAATTTTCCGTCAAGTATATGAGGCCCCGATAGAATATGTATGTAGTCACGGTGCTCCCAAATCGTAACTACAAATATAAAGAAGCATAAATATATTGTTATTTACATATTATGTTGATCATTTCTCAGTTGGTCGATTACGATTGTCTCTAGGCAACTTGATCTTTTATTATTTCAACTTTATACCTGAATTCGGTAAAGAATACCTTGGATATCACATCGGAAATCTCTTCTATAGATTGTGCTCAAGAATCTTGCAATTTAATAGGTTAAAATCGAAAGCTATTCATGTCTTCATTTCAACAACAGTTTTTCAAACAGTTTCAAACACAAATATGTTGTTTTTCGAAACGTACTTCTGAAAGTTTATTCAATATCTTAGCAAAGGCAACCAGCTAAACGTTTCTTGCATGACGCATTGGTGAATAAGTTCATAAATCAGGAGTTCAGTTAACCATTCCATTTTTTTCTCCCTGTGAACACACATTATGAGTCAATTGGAGGAGACAAAATGCCATAGGACACAACTGTTCGCAACGGGGAACAGGAATAGGAAACAGAAAAGTTCAGTAAAAACGCAAGAGAACGCAATATTCAGAAAGACGATAGGGGATGGAAAAGGAAAATAAGCTGCTCAATACCACTCAATATGATGTAATATGGCGCCATTTGATGCAAAGGAACGCAATAATTCACAAAAACACAGAAAAGAGCTCAACAGGCAATCTATATTATTTTTCCCCCCGTCCTATCCCTGTGTATTCATATAATTGTTATATGTGATACATATATCAATGAATATTGAATTGATTCAAGTGAACCTTGAAGCAAACAGTTCTCACAACAATGGACCAAGTAGGTTTAGTTAGGAGCCTCATTTTCAATCTCTACCTCTTTGAGGATCATGTTCATAGCGAGGCCCAAATTTACACGTGGCGATGACCTCATTTCATCAACCGCTCGTAGGGCGATAGGGTGACAGGTCCTCACGAAGCCTGCATTTTCTTCATCGTTGCGTGAAGCAGGCCGGATGATGTCAAGACTAGAGCGGTTCCAGTATAAATGTTATAGACAATGAATTGAAATAAAATTAGGATAAATGTATTCTGACGATCTCCCTGCATAACAGCATTTAAAAAAATTATTTTCATCGATTGCAAGCAATCCATTTATGCACATTCTTGAATGAATTAACCAGTTTAATTATTATGGGCGGCGTTCGCCAAATTATGACTGACTTTCTCTACCTATTGAATTGTCAACTACGTGCTTCGTTTTTGTACAGATGATGAAAATAATTGAGGTTTTGGTTATTTCTTGGTGGGGTGAGAATTTGATGTGTTGGAGCTGAATGAGACTAAGTGGAAAAACTGGAGTTAGGAGTATTTTGCATGGTATGGGTGAAAGTAAAGCCAGTAGTGAGTAGCTAAATCGATGTGGGTGAAGGGCATGTTTAGCATGGAAAAATGGGCGTTGTTGAGTGCTAATGGTCCAGTTAGCTTGGAGGAGTGACGCGCCAAGGAAACATTTTATGTTTAGTCTGAGTGAGTGTATTGAGAATTTGCAGGCCAATACAATGTTGAGCTACAAAAAACCTAAATACGATAGTTGGTGACGAAGTAGTTGAATTCGTGGTAAAAGGGGAAGAGAAGAGAAGCTAGAGTTTTGTGTATGAAGCGGAAGTTTGTGTTAGGAAAAAAATTGTTCAATATGCGAATTGTCTACAATAACGCATGGGTAAGATCACCCAGAGTGCAATGGTGGACAGAGCTCTGATAGCTTTTGTGCTGATTACGAAGAGCTCTGCGTTAGCCTGTTGGATGCTCGGGTGTCTAGGCGGGAGAGTAGAAAAATGTCAAGTCATCTATTGCAGAGGGAATACATTTATGAGTGAACAAGTGTAGTAGAGAAAAAAGTGGGAGAAAGATGGGAGATAGTGGAGGGAAGCAGAGCTGAGAGGATAAAAAGAGCGAACAAAAATGAAGGACATAATTATTCCATTGGTAGCTCGGAGAATAATGAGTTCCAGTGGTTATTATGATGACTGAAAATAAACCAACTTACGTTGCGTCATCTCAGGAAATATCTTGATTCGTAAAACCTAGCACTCAGATGAACATAAAATGTTGGGCAAATCGATGCCGCATATTTTCAATTAGTTCGTGAAATGGGATGCAGGCATTGTTTGACCAAATTGATATAGCTTGATCTTCGAAGGTCATTGTTTGATAAAAGAACTTGAACAGTTTTGCGATACAAGACTCCATTGATGATTCTTGAACGGAATCTGCAGCCTTATTTCATATACTACATGCCCCACGTAAGTGTTATCGGTTACACAGATAGCGACCTTATTTTTAATTTCGCGTTTGATTTGAACTTATTTTATATCAAATTGTATGCTGTTAGGTAAGTTTTTATGGTTGTATGTTTACAGCCAAACGTCTAGAGAAAATGCAAATATGTAAATCCATACTATAAAATATACAATCTCGGTGCAGGAAGGTCGTAAACAAAACACGAATTTAAAAATAAGGTCTCATATGATTTATAAATGAAGTGTCAATTCATGATAACAATTTTTACTCATATATTGAAACTGAGACGAAATATCGCGGCGAAACTAGAAACTTAGTCGTGCAGTAGCATGATTCAAAGACAGCACGGTAACTTGTTTAAAACTATCTGAAATTTGTGAAAAGCTTGTACGAATTTGTAGAAAACATCTTCTCTGCCAAAATAACGGCAATGAGTAACAGACTTTCATTTTAGAAAGTGCATTTAAAGAATTTGCAAAAGTGTTTTGTCAAAACCAGTTTATTTGTGGTTTCATGAACACCGATGGCTCTACCCTAGTTCTGCAGCTGTTTTTTCATGCTACATATGTCAACAGAGGCCTCGGTAAGCGACCATTTTTTGGGGAGTATAATAATCAGAATTTGGAGGTGAAACGCCCACCGAAAATTAATGTAGCCATGCGTAATTTTCCTTTCGTCTCCGCCCACCCGTCACGTTTTCTCAATTTTTCACCAACTTCGCCGAATAATAATAACGGACTTTTCATCGTCGTGCATGATGAATTATCCTTGAACGTGATTGGCTACAAAAATTATTTCGCTACAAAACAAGGGATGGGATCCGAACAATGTTGTCCATTTCAAGAGATCGTGCAACATCACGATGGATTGGATAAGAAAAATGTCGGTCATTACAAGCCTGCTACTTCAACACAGGATATGCTGACTAATAATATTCAATGGAGAAGCAGACGAGAGTGCGGCGCGAAATATTTATTTCTGAATTCATCGATGACAATACCAGGAAAACTCAGTACAACCATTAATTTGATAGAAAGTTTGCAGAGTAATCCCCTATATACTGTAATATTCAGTATTCGCAGCTTATATTAGTCCGTGGCCTGTCACCAGGCAGTCGGATACGGCACGAGCAGTCAACAAGAACACCGCTCATTAGCTTCCGAGTGTGGCACGTTTCAGAAAAGTTTTCGGCAACAGTGTAGGCAAGTAAATTATAAAATAGTATCTGCAAAACAAATGAAACGATTAAATATTGCCGGCATTGGCACTATTATGGTTAGAATGGTGTTCGACATTAGTACCTGCTCGTCGCAAAACGATTCCAGGCAATGTCCCCCATCATCGTCAAATTCAATTTTCTACCACAGCTGTTCCCCTACTCGGTCCTCTACTGCAGTTACTACACAGGAACGTGTTGCTCTATTATTCATTTATCTTCAGAATTAGGCTTTCTCGTATCAAAAAGCATCCTAGTTTAGACAAGACGGTTAGAGATGTCTTGTGACACATGTAAACAGTTGGCAACTTGGATAAGATCTCAGAATAGAATCTGCATCAGACTTCTATATTTACCCCTAGTGGTTATACGAGAGTGATAAACGTACAAACAACGATTTGAACGAATAAAATCATGTTCGCATTATATATTTGCTACCGAACTGTCTTACGTATCTCAATTAAAACAACAGTAATGTCAAGTAGCTACTTACTCAAGTATTAACAATGCTTTATGTATCTATACTACCACTACAAGGGAAAATGTTAGAAATTTGTACAATGATATCAGCCGTCATCCAGATTACCCTAGATGCCTTTTGACAGAGAAACATCGTGGCCGACGATGATAGCGCATTTTGATTTCTTATACATCAATAGTACTATAGCAAGGTTAAGTTTAAGATACTTGTACACATATCTACGTACATACAGACAACACTAGAAGACTTTTGACTTTCGACGCTATTTCCTTCATAGATGGCCCATTCGGAGATTATATTAATCTTTATTACCACTTCAAGGTAATGTTTAGGAAATTTGTACAATTATATCTGCGTACACACTGATAACACTAGTACACTTTTGCCAGTGAACGCTATTTCCTCGTAAATAGTCCATTTCTGATATTGTACACATCTAGCGGTAAGGTAAGGTTTAGGATAAATGTACAATTGAATCTACGCACATACTGAAAACGCAAGAAGCTTTTTGTCAGTGAAACGTAATTTCATCTGTAGATAGTGGGACTCATTCGAAAAGTTTTGCCATCAAACACAATTACAGATTTTTTTTTATGGGTTTAATAATTTTATGTTCACGGGGTGTTTACTGTAGGGTCTCGAGTTTTGTTGGGACACGTCATCGTTTCATCCTAGTAGCGAATCTGCCTCCTCTCATGTAGAGATTTTCCACAAAAAAACTGATCTCCATGGATAAGCGTTGACTATCACACATGAGCTACTATTCTATCTATTGTCAGAGGTTTTTATTCTTACCTGGAGAGCCCCTCGCGCAGTTAGAAAGTTTTCGAAAATACGGGAAAATCAGTGCAAGAGGGAGAAGGTAAGATCAAAACCACCAATATATGGTGGTTTGGATCTTAGTCAAATTATATAATTTATGATTTGAGAGCGTGTATTTATTCTTAAATAATATTGCAGAATTGTGCGAATATACTCGATATATACAAACAAAAGTACTATTGTTTCATAGACAAAAAATAAAAGGATACATTTCTACAGCAACCTTAGTTAAAAGTGAACGACGGATATGTTCTGTAACATGACAAAACTGCGCATTTAAGCAGACGTATTGCCTCGATATAACTTTATTTGTTGGTTAGCTAGTTATGAGTGGCAGCATTCATATTTCCCTTATACATTCAGGGATGAAAATTCAGTGATAAACATTCTCAAAAGATATTCTGCCTCTAGCAATACTAAGTTGTTGAGGCGGCACAATGTTTACACATTTGCCTTCCGATCCATAGTTACAACCAATTACAAATCTATTATCAAATTGATAGTTTTAGTGTCAGGAGTAACATGTTGTTACTAATAATGTTTCCAATTCATTTATTTACCTGAATTACCTGAATAAAATGACGGAGTTTAATTCAGGTAATTCTTTCCTCGACGCATTACATGAATTCCAAATTAAGTAGGCTAATCTGTTCCACGTTTTTCTTTCAGTATTCCAGTGAAAAGTGTTCGCACGCATAGTCTTTTGATAGAGAAGTAGAAAATATCACAAGTAAGGGCGGGAGGTACGTTTTGGTGAAGGTTGGAAATCACGAGTGAAAATTTTCGAGTTTCGTAATGAGAAGGGTTAATTCAAAATAATCAATTCCACTTTATTGAATAAATGAACTTTACAAATTACCGTGTATACAATACTGTAAACTGAATGACTTTGTTGCAATGTAAAATATTCATGGAATAATGTGATTTATTTGTTATAAATTTTGAAAGTCTTTGGTGTATAAAGCATTCCACAGTAAGTTCTAATGATTTGTAATGCAAATAAAAAATGACGTATTAAGTTCTTTATACCCGTCCGTCCGTCGCCGTGTGAGGGTGTGTGCAGCCGAGCTCCACAGTTTTAGTGGAATTTAGGAGGATTGTTGTCAGAGTCACATTGAAAACAGTGTTAGACTACACTATGAAGTGATGTTACATTCATCAATATAACTTGTAGTGGTAAAGTTGTTTGTACATACATGCAATACGTGATATTGAACAGGAGTGAACCCGCCGTACTCGGCCCATAGAAGTGTCAGAAAAGCCACGCATCCAGCTGTGTGATTTCACCACGATATAGTGCCTCATAGTTCCAC
>SDVV010004982.1:0-19633 GCA_016164225.1 Gammarus roeselii | reverse complement strand
AGGTTCTAAGTTGTTGGAGGCGAGGATTCGTTTCGTTGCATCCGAGTCTTTATCTTACCTAAGTGAATAAATTGTATTTATACAACTAAACCGCGTAGCTGTAAATATTGTGTTGTGTTGCGTTGCTTTCAGAGCTCAGTTTGCCCGTGTGGCCGCTGACGTATTAATCTTGATGCTACCTGTACGCACTAGGGTGCGTACATATCTCACTTAATGTTTGAAAAGATTGGAAGCGGAGGTCCGTTTCGAGTAAGCGTTTTTTCTTTTGCGCACCAGCGTGCGTCTGTTATTGCTAAAACTTTCACTTTTTTCTAACGTTGAAAGCGTTGTTTTGTTTTTTCCTCGCACACTTAGGCGTGCGAGCCTGCTTTAATCAATGATCGTCGAGCCCTACGGGGGAGCCTATTATGACTCACGTTGAGGCTCTGGTGGAAATGAGGACCAAATCAAATCAAATCCAACCACATGCATGCGTGATTTTGCCACCACATGCACTTGTTATTTTCCACACCCATGTATTTCGTTATTTATCAGCCCCCAAGTATTTCTCATTTCTCAACCCCGCGTGTCACTGGTTTTTCCAACGCTATGTAGTCGGAATTATTTTGTCAAAATAGACATTTCTGTACGTGCACAGATGATAGTATTGCAAATAATATTTCGCTCCATGTAATCCGAGCCGGTGGCCCCCTAGAGATGAGCAGTGACGAATTCAAATTGAACTTTCGAAAAACGATAGGTAGCTCCCAGCTTTGTCAGAGGCCAACTCGACGAGAATATAATTTAATAAATCATATTTACCATTTACCGTATCATTTTTGAAGATACAATCGTTGTCACATAAGCTAATATTGTGCTTCATCTTCTATAACGGAAATATATAAATTCGAATGCTGTACTCCAGTATCGAATTATTCTGATTGTCAATCATTTAATCATTTCCTAGCGGTCATGAAGTGTATACATTTCAGTGCTATGTATATATTTTATGAATAGCTTATGTAGTCTATTCACCACTTTATTATTCATACAATGTTGTATACCCATCTATACAATATGTTAGCGCATTTCGTCATGGAATATGTATATCCAGTGCTATGAATATATCGTATGTATAATTTATGTCACCTATTCAACCTTTAAGTTTTCATATCTTACCCCATCTCTGCAATATGTTAGCGCATTTCGATTTCCCAACCCCATGTTCTCGGGATTTTTTAGCCCCATGAGTTGGCGGTTTTTCCAATCGTATGTACTTACGTGATTTTTCCCAACCCTATGTATTTCGTGATCGCCCCACCCCATATATTTCGTGCCAGGCATTCCTGATTCTTACCTCAAATAAGATGTTGACCGTCGATCATTGATTATAATATTATAATTTATAATCTGTCTCATGAAATCAGAACCAGCGCCGAATTTCAAATTGAATTTTCGTTTACGTAATTCAAATAGTGTTAACAGCCATAGATTTTCATGTGTACTATTTAAAAAAATTGAAAACCCATTGCCAGATGATTGGAATAAAGGATATAATAATAATTTAATGATTATACTAATTGTCATCCATATATGTAGGTAGGTGTGTGCACATTTCGAGTGTGTATTTGTGTGTGTACATGTATGGTGGTAAATTGTGAAATCCATTTCAGTTCTATGAAGGCGGTCCAGCAGCACACTAGAGATGGGCTGCGATGTATTCATTTTGGATTTATCAATCCCATGCCCGTGTGTTTTTTATAAGATTTTCAATAACAGGATATGTGCTGTCGCTATTTCAAATGGCGCATATGAAAACTAAGTTTGATGTATTATACCTAAGGATTGAAAACCTATTGCTTGACGATGGAAATTATTGATTTAATAATAATAATAATACGAGGTAGTGTAGAGGTAGCGAGGTCTGAATCATCTCCGATCCCAAACTCACTGTCCTCACGTTGAGGCTCTGGTGGAAATGGGGCCCAAATCAAATCGCTGTCCTCCTTGCGCACTATTTGAAATTTTTTACTTTAACTTCGTGCACGAAGCTGTGCAGAATCAACGGACCGTCGTGCCACGAGAAGAAACCCGCAGTGACTACACGCTGGAGCTCCGGCGGGGAACGGAGGGAGCTGCCACCACTCCTCTCGCTAAACCGACTGCGTTTGCATCGAACCTGCTCTGCATATTTGTTTTAGGTTAAACTCGCTTCGTATCCGTAGTTTAGTACGATTTGTATGTCCTAGGCCTACTCTGTACCCGCGTTAGAGATACAGATACAGACACTAGGCCGCATCCCCCAGAAAGGGGGTGGCCGACGGCAAGGCGCACCTCACACCCTCACACCCTCATACGCTCACACTCACACAACTTTGCCCTTTTGGGCTAAAGGGTCCGGCCGATACCCCCTAAACATACACTCTGGGTCACGAATGCAGTCCGAGGATCCGTCGTCAGCAGCAGGGCCCGACAGTTTTCACTGGTTTACCCCTGCCGCGTCATAATAGCCGCCCCCCCCCACCCACGACCATCCCGACAGCGGGGTGCCAAAGGCGGGAAAGCACATCAGAGCAGCGTCAAAATCAACCATTCACAGCTCACGCCCATTCATTGCACGCTCTCTCGCCACCTCCACATTCATGTCTCTCCTTCCCAACGCCTGCTTTACACCATCCATCCACCCAAACTTCGGTCTACCTCTAGGCCTGCGACCACTCGCCTCAGCATTCATCCCCCTTTTCACCAATCTCCCTTCATCCATCCTCTCCATGTGCCCGATCCATCTCAGAACACGTGAATCCACTCTGTTCTCCAACTTTTTCACCATCCCTGTTCTGATTCGAACCCCGTCGTTGGTGATCCGGTCTCTCAGCGTTACTCCAGCCATGCTCCTCAAACACTTCATCTCTAAAATATTCAACCTTCTTCTATCCTCTGCTCTCACCCCCCAAGCCTCGGCTCCGTAGAGCACAGTTGGGACAACAACACCCTCAGACAGCCCTCTTTTTGCTTCCATCCCCAACGTCCTACAGCTCATTACACTCTTTAGTGCACCCAACACTTTACATCCCTCCTTCACTCGTGCCTTCACTTGTTTCCACTAGTTCAGTTATCTCCACATGGGAGCCCAGAATCTTAAAACCCTAAACTTCCTGCATGAGCTCTCCATTTAGGGTGACAGTAATTTTGCTCGCATCGACATTCCTCGAGCATCTCATCACTTTACTCTTACCGACTCATCACTTTACTCTTACCACTCAACAACTCATTAACTCTATACTCTCTCGTACGCGCTAGTACGCGAATATGCCACAATTAAAATATGTACTGACTTC
The DNA here is from genome assembly GCA_016164225.1 of Gammarus roeselii. NCBI lineage: Eukaryota > Metazoa > Arthropoda > Malacostraca > Amphipoda > Gammaridae > Gammarus > Gammarus roeselii. Next base: position 16,316 of record SDVV010004982.1, on the reverse strand, counting down.
ATCTTGACAAAGCTAATATTTTCGCACGCGAGGCCGTGCGGACTTACCTAAATCAACGACGGTCGCGCCCTACGGGGAGCCTATTATGACTCGCGTTGAGGCTCTGGTGGAAATGAGGCCCAAATCAAATCAAATCTACCAAACTCGGACACTAGCCTACATAGCTTCACCTCCGAATCCGCAACCAGGGCCGTATCATCAGCAAATAGCAACTGGCTCAACTGCCAACTCCGCCCATTCGCTTCCAACAGTTTCAAGCCCCAACCTAGCACACTTGCGTTCACCTCCCTGACCACTCCATTCAAATAGAGGTTGAACAGCCAGGTAAACATCACGCAGCCTTGTCTCAGTCCCACTTTCACTGTGAACCAATCACTCGCCTCGCTCCCCACTCTGACACATGCTCGGCTGTCAGCATAGAAACTCTGCACCGCTTTCAACAGATGTCCGCCCACTCCATACTTTCGCGCCCTACGGGGAGCCTATTATGACTCACGTTGAGGCTCTGGTGGAAATGACGCCCAAATCAAATCCATACGAACGCAACACCTTCCACAGCGCTTTCCTGTCAATCCTGTCGTATGCCTTCTCCAGATCCACGAAGGCCCAGAACACATCTTTTCCTTTGGCAAGGTACTTCTCACAGACCTGTCTCACTGCAAAAATCTGATCGGTACACCCTCTACCACTCCTAAAGCCACACTGTTCCTCTCCAATTACGCAGTCCGTACAGTCTCTAATCCTTTTGATCAGCACTCTCCCGTACAACTTACCAACAAAACATAACAGACTGATACCTGTCGAGTTGCAGCATTCATTTTCATCTCCTTTGCCCTTATATAGCGGAACAATGCAGGCACTGCACCACTCACTCGGTACCACGCCTGCCACGAAACTCAATTTCAATAACCTCACCAACTATTCGACAATCGTTACTCCACCCTTTTTCAGGCACTCGGTCGCATCAACATCCAAACCAGGGGCTTTCCCTGCTTTCATCACGTCCATCGCCTCCTGCACCTCTTGCCTGGTAATGTCCGCAACAAGGCTTTCTATTATGACTCACGTTGAGGCTCTGGTGGAAATGAGGCCCAAATCAATCAACAAGGCTTTCTCCCAAAACTGGCATCCGAGCACCACCACCCACAGCAACAATGTAAGCCTCTCTGTCATCCTCGACATTCAACAACTCATCAAAATTATCTGCCCACCTCTTCCGTACATCACCACTTTTCAACAACAACTGGCCGTTTTCATCTTTCACCACTTCTTCCTTTCCGGTCTCTCCCTTTCTCATAATCTTCACCTCTTTCCAGAACATCTTTTTGTTCTCAAATTTCTGGCACAATAGTCTGCCCCACCTTGCATCAGCGTCCCATTTGGCTCTCCTCACCACCCGCTTCACCTCGTTTCTCCTCTCTTTGTACCTTTCATGAGCCACCTCCGACTTCACCTGCAACCACTCCTCAAACTCTCCTCTTTTCCGTGCCACCGCCAGTTTGACCTCCTCGTTCCACCACTCGCAGCCTTTCCTCCTGCACCCTCCCACACGGCGCACACCACACACCTTCTTCGCACATCTCAGCAACGCATCCCTAAACGTCTCCCATTCTTCCTCCACATCACTCAGGTCCTTTCTTCTCACGTTGTCATATTCTTCCTTCAACGCTTGCTGGAACTTCTCTGCTCTACTTTTCACATTCAGTCCACTCACTTTCATTACCTCTCTCCCACTCGTTTGTTGCCTTTCCACTTCTGCTCCACTCTTAATCTACCTTCCACCAGCAGATGGTCAGACACTCCTCCACTCTCCCCTCTCAAAATCGCTAAATTTAATTTACATGTCAGATTTTCTTTGTAGCCGCATCAAATTTGCTCGGTGCCCATGTCAAGATTACTTTGTTACTTTGTTAGACCAACTCCTACTTGTTTAAACCCACTGTGACTGCGTTTAAACTGCTCCGAATCTAAGTTTAACCTACTCTTAATCTACGCTGCACCTACCTCACCACTCTTCGACCGCCCTACGGGGGAGTTTGCATTAACTTCGCGTTGGGACTTCTGTGGAACGTGGAAGCAACTACAATACAATAAAATCCGGTGGAAAACTGAAGCAGCTACTACTAATTCAATTGCCATATGGGGAAGTCTGCATTAACTTCGCGTTGGGACTCCGGTGGAAAACAAAATCAAACCACTTCCACTACTGGGTATCGAGAATGGTTTTTGATTCATTTTTCGGTGATGCGACCAGCTCCGATATTCTGAAGGATGTTTTCGAGGGTATCTATTCCGAACGTGCTTATGCGAGCCTTGCTGGTGATTCTATTAAATTCATAGTTGTTTAGGTCGATCCTCGTTCCCAATGGTTCGTGAATGGGCTGAGGTTTGCAGAAAGTTGCTAAGCGATTGTTAAGAAATGTCATCTTGCTCAACTTGCTCGGATTTGAATGAGGGAGGATGCCAGTGACATGGATGTTCGCTTACTTTGATGTTTGTTAGCGTGGCTTCATATATTTTCCATGTTTGTTCCGTCTGCGCCACCACGTCTTTGGTCCCGACTTGTAAAGCAACTGGTTTAGAAACAGGCATGTTTTCTTTTCTGATTATTACTTCAATCTGGTCAATTTTCAAGTCTGGTTTACCGAGTAGTTTAAGTTGTACTTAATTTTCGCTGGTTTGATTTGATTAAAGTGTCATTGTAATTACCAATCCTCTATATTCTGAGAATCCATTTCATCAGGCAGTACATCAAAACGGTTATGCGTAACTGTTTTTGGCTGTGGCGAGACTGTCGCCCATTGTGTGATTAGTTTCCACTGACCGGCTGCCGCCTTTTCACTACTACTAAGTACAGTGCCTCGCGGCCGTTGACCGTGTTTTCTATCTAGTATATGTGTGTGTATAAGCGCAAATCGGAGATAAATCAAGATAAAATCAGAGCAAAATTTGTGCATATCTGAGCAGAATCAGTGCAAATTAGTGTAAATCTGTGCTAATCAGTGTAAATCACTGCAAATCTATAAATCGATGCGGATTAGTGCGAAGCTGTATAAATCAGGGCAAACCTGAGCAAAATCGGCGCAAATTAGTGTAAACCACTGCAAATCAGCGTGAATCATTGCAAATCATCGTGAAACGGGGCACGTTAGCGCGCATCGGTGAAATTCCTTGCAAAATCAGCGCAAGTCAGAGCGCAATCACCTCTCCGGTGGAAATGATGCTCAAATCAAACTGAGCAAAATACATGCAAGCTATCGCAAATCGATGTAAATCACTGCAAATCGGTGCGAATCTGAGAATCAGAACAAATCTGAGCAAAATCACTGTAAATCTGTAAATCCGTGTGAGTGTATCTGATTTGGGACTCCTCTTCACCGGAGCATCAACGTGAAAACTTTAAATCCACTTTGATAGCTCATTCGTTGTGACATGTTTCCGAAAGACTTGTTCATACGCTCAGTTAGTGAAGTAAGATGCGTCCCTACCGTTCAAGAAATGAACCTCAGTCATTAAAGAAATCTTTATTGTATTTTCATTGGCAAATTACAAAACTGCTTCCTTACCGACTAACAAAACATGTATAGAAATATAGACTTCAGGGAATTTCAATTATTTTACTCATGGTTTCGTAAGATGAAAGCTAAACTTAAAAAACGATAAGATTTGTTGTAAGTTTCTTAGAAAAAAGTTTCCTAAATCAGGTGGCGATAATTGAAATATTCACACTTGGACGAAGTCTCGACAGTGCTGAAAAATTAACCATTTGAGAAGGATAATCATAACTTCTCAGAGTGAATAGTCGAAGATAATCAGGTCAGGGAAAAACTGCAAAATACTTATGTACAAAGAAACTATAAATACGTAACAAAATTATACAAACAAGTTATACAGGGAAAAAAGAACTTTCGTACCCAAGAAATCATTCCCACAAAATTGGTACTTCAGTCCCGGGTGAAAAATCTTACCATACATCACAAGTGCAAGAGAACTAATTAGGGTTATGAACATGACGATCCTGTGCAAATTACAAAATAAAACATTCAAATACACTCCATAATGCTTACGTACACATCACACCTCATGAACTCTTGGGAAATGAACAGTTGCTAACGAGGAGTGGGCTCGCCGGAGGAGATGGCCTCCTTAATATAATCTAAAAGGAGAGACTGTAGTCCAAATCAACTTATTGTGCGTCAAGTTGCAACCAAAACGTTGACAAGTTGGACACTCCTATTAACTGAACGACATGCTGATCGCGAGATAATAAGACCCAAGGAACTAATTTCTAACAAGGAAATGCACCAGTACAAAGTGCACCTATACACAACCAAAATAAGATATTCAATATGTTCTGTTTAGTAATAAAGCGTGCACAGTAAATCAAGGGTTGGCCGGGGCTTTGATGAGAGTCCTTGTATGATTCCCCGTAGGGCGCGGTGTACACAGTAAGAGGGGGCGGTCTACCGGAGTGCTAATATGTACCAAATTTTCCTTTCAACTAATCACCGTGCGATGACTCGCGTTGAGGCTCCGGTAGAAATGAGAACCTAAACAAATCAACCAATTAGCTAATACCTAAATTTCTCTTCAGGGGCATGTTAAGGAATCCTCAATCCTTTTCTTGTCTGGATTATTACGATACAAACATTAGTCATCTAGAAAATAACCTCGATAAGCATTACAATATTCGGCACCGCCCAAGAGTTGTGACCTCGCCCTAATGGGGATCCTGTCAGGACTTGTGACTATCTAGAAAAATTGGCGAATGTGTAGTGAAAGTTTTATATTATTTCCAGTCAAATACTATGCGTTGGTGGCCAACGCATTTCAATACACATTCGCCAATTTTGCTAGGTAGACGCAAGTCCTTAAAGGATCCACATTAGGGCGAGGTCCCAACTCTTCTGCCTTTTCGATTGAAGTTTAATAAATAAGGCGAAAGAGATGAGAAACGAGGATACCATGCCTGAGTTTGCATTTAGGCAGGAAACCTCACGCATAGAAAAGAAGAACAGAAGTAAGTCAATGGAGGCCCAAATCAAATAGGAATAAGTATTCATGAGCCATCACGAAAGAAAGCAACGCCTTAATTGGTTCTGAACAGCGCTCGGGTAGGCGGAGAAGCGCAAGCCTTTACAACAATTAAAGACCAAAATACTTGACACAATTTATACTCTTGTCCTTATCTAGGAAATTTCTGAACAAAATACAAATGCGACCAAGCCAGAGATTGAGATTTGCAACAAATTTAAACTTTCACAAATAATAAAAAGGAGGAAGGAATATTTGTTCAAGGTTATTTCAGGTTAGATTACAGGGCTCATCTCCACTGTAGCTCGTTCGAAATTAGAGGACATGAAAATTAGGTTGTCATGATATTGTTGCACGAGAAATATTTTTGGATTCGATTAGAGACTTTGATACAGATTCGATTAGGGACCAGTACACCGATTGGAGACTAGGGTATCGATACTATTAGGGACTACTTACTGTACGTCCGTATTATGAAGAGTAATTGAAAATTTAATTGAATTTAATTGATTATGAAATGTTTTGGCAAACAAAATTTGTATTACACGTACGGACGGAAACGCCGAAGGAGTCAGCATATGGTTTACGAAATAACGTCTCTGTGATGGAAGGATGCAATAGTTCGAGTAACAGGGATTTCTAGCGAGATTTGAATCAGTGTCCTTCCAGCATCAAACGTGAGGATGCCTTGGAGAGTGAACCATTAATAGCCAGCATTTAAGGACTCACGTGGGACTCAATTAAATTTCATTACACGTATGTTTGAAGTACCTCAGCCACACATACAACTAGGAGACGAAAGGAACAGCATCTTTTGGAGACCAAAACTTACCCAGCGCACAACCTACGCTAACATCAGAACACAAGACTTGAAACAGGGATTCTGTATGAGATCCGCGATGATGCAGTAGAAGAAAGGGAGTTTGATGTTCAGCAAAACAAAATGGCATATCTATTCTGCAGATTTTAATTTGTTTCGAGTTCATTGATCGATTTAGATAAGCCCACCGGATGGCAGCAGCAACTACCCAATTACATTGAAGCCAATCTCACCTTGCACTTATCCGTAGCCAGAATACATCGTTATATTTCATTAAGCAGTCATTTCCAAAGGGAATATCAAACGGTACAATCTCGAACACCAGTGAATGCGAGCGCCATCTCGCGATCGTGTGTCAAGCTGAGCATGGGCGAAATAACCACGGTGGATGTGATTCTCATTCAAGGTAAATATTTCTCTGATATTTGACGCGGCATCTAGGGTCAGATAATTTCGCTCATGAGCGACGTGACACACGACTTCAAGATAGTGTCAGGATTCCTCTATGATAATTTGATTGAATAAGAGAGTGTCCTACTCAGTCTATTCAGAGGTCTATTCAAAATAATCGAAACAGGAATTATCATTTGTTAACTAATTTAAGCCGAACATCCTCAGTGGATTTCTTCAAATCAAACGACGGAGTTTTTGAGGATTAAACAAAATAGCCGGCGGATATCAACAATATACAGAGGAGAAATTGGATTTTAGCCGCATGCAACTTGTAGGATGCAACTATACACCTCTGAAAAGTGCATTCATAAACATTCTAGAATTTGTTAAAAGCAGACCTTTACGGTCTGGTTGTGGCTGGCATTCCAAAAATTATTATCCAACCGTATTTAAAGGTCACTATTTCATGAAAGCAATAGTTTTCTTAACATTTAATAGTTTGAGGACTTTTCTTTCGCTGCTGTCCAATATGTAGCGCAGTAAGGGAGACTTGGCGCGAAGGTATAGTCCGCGTTTTTAGCATTGTTCCCAACATAACAGCCCATCCTACGAAGGAGTAAATATTTCGCCACTTTCCAAGAACGAGTGCTGACACATGCTTATATACGCACTTCAAATTTGCAGCCTGCGGGCATTTTTTTACAAAAGTTACGTTGATGATCACAGTTATACTTTATAGCAATAACAACCGTCACGCTACGGACGCACTAGCTAGCAATTTACACACTTAATTCACCGGCCAACACGAACTGAAACAAATCAAAAACCTCAACGAATCTACTGAAGAATAAATTAAAAGGCAAGGAAAAAATTCAAGAAATTTGTTTATATTCAATGGAAACTTAAGAAATTATTTTGAGAGTGAACGATGCAAATGTTCTTCTAAATTTAATACACAATTGTTTATAAGCTCTGCCATCAAAGAAGGGACACGTTAATCAAATGAGGCGTATTCAAATCCCCGACAACGCAAGAAACATCCTACCAATCACGATCGATGCTCGTCAGAAGTTGACAACAAACAGGAACCGAACGAGGCCAGAACAGATTCAGTTTTGGCCTGGAGTAAATAGTTGGCAAGTAAGGCCGTTGGCAATACCCATTATTCATCAAATACCCAGGATTAGGACCGCTGAGTGGAGTAAAGGTATGAGTAATGATGTACCGTCCGTGCGCACATAAGTCTACAATGGAATGTTATAGAAAGACCGTCAGCTGCTCTTAAGTGTACACGGCGATTTCAACAACATTCTACACAGTTTCATTGTAGATTTAGGTTTCTTCCGGCCGATGAGCCCGTACCAGTCCTTGTGATATTACTGCTACGTGCGTCATCACTGGTACCTTAACCCTAAACACCGAAGTCTGTACCGTAGGGCACTTTCTTCGGACTCGGAACATTTCCTCTCCCGAACTAAGGCAAGTAAGGACCAGACTTTTGAAGAATTACCAGTAATAAAAAATGAACAGCTAATACAAACACGCACACTAGCTAGAACTAGTTTGGCGGAGTTCACAAGATTACAGTACCTCTAAGGATATAAATACATGACTCGAGAAGACCACGTACGCCAACATATTCTTATAGGACATTTGCAGAGCGTTCATGTTTAGACAGCAGCTACATTAGAAAGTCAACGCATGTGGCCTCATAAAAATTACATAGGACGTAGGAAAACATTATATTGCATTTTATAAGACATCTCTGTAACTTTTAAACATTTAGAAAATCTACACTATCTAAAGCCAGCCATAAATGACAACACCTTTCCCCAATTTAATTTTTATCTCGACTGGCAAGGCTCGGTTCTCTATTTTCTTCGGATGTCAATTTCAGAAACTTCAAACTTTATTTACAAGCAGGCGTCATTCTTAGGAATTATTTTCTGTATTGGATAGAAAACATTCAAAGAATTCAATTACACAATACTAATATTTTGGATATTTACGTTTTACTTTTTCATTAAAAGCAATCGCTTGTATCACATCTCAGTAACAGGAAAGTCATCCCTAGGCAACAACTTACTCGACCCTTGCATAAAAAACTATACAAATATAAGCATTGCATCAGACTTTCATTCCAAGTCGTCCATAGTATAAGTTCCTCTGTATAACTTTGTACAGAAAAGTAGCTATTGATTTAGGCACACCGTTACAAAGTTTTGATTGCTGACTTGATAACTTAAAGGGAGCGAAACCAAAAACTCGACAGCACATGACACCAGGTTTGTAGTTAAGATTTGTTTCAACATGTACGGCTGGTGTCACAAACCGACTCGCTTTGACTGAACGGCAACAACACTCTAGCGGCAAAAGGAATCAAACGAGTAAGTTCACGGAAACATTTTACAAAATTTATTGTTCAGGAAAGGCATCAACAAAAACTCAACTTCGTCTGCCAATAGCCGTGTGAGTCCTTGAAAAAAATAGCACAAAAAAAAATCATTTTCAGAACATTTAGGTACTCATCAGTCGCACAAAACCATTGTTTTCTATCAGTTTGAGGAACAGCTAAAACTACGGAGCTAAGATTAACACTACGTTCGGGGAGGCCTAAGAACCCTCCCGCTATCGCACTCAAACCTCCGAACCATCCGGACCCTCGTCTTGGTACAAGCCGCCACCGCTAGCTACAGACGCCTTGCGAGAGAGGGCAGCACCACTCGAGTCACTGTTCACAGAGGCCACTGAGAGTCTCTTGTTAGAGGGCTTCGGCGGGGGTCGAGGAGGAATCTTTTTTTTGTTAGTTGTGCTGTTTGCCGTCGTGCTCGATGAAGAAGAGGGCGAGGGAGACACCAGAGGGAGTGTGAATGGAGAACCAGGTCCGGTGCTCGATGGGCTCGTCGGGGATGATGGGTAGCCTCCGTTGTTCGTCGGGGATGTTGGGTAGCCTCCGTTGATGAGTCCAGGTGGAGTCTCACTCCTGAAGGAAGGGGGGTTATTGTTGGAATTGCAAGGTGCGGGCAGCCTCAGTCCAGTCTGCTCCGTGTGGGGAGAAGCGGAAGACAAGATCTGAGTGGGAGTCGGAACTGGGGAAGGAGCCAACGAGGAATTGATTGTTCGGTTGGAAGACTTCCCAGAGGGAGACATCGCAGGAGATGCGGACCGCATGTTTCTATTCAAGGTATCATTTTGACGCTGCCCTTGCGGTTTATTCATGTTGCCGTTCATGGGCTTGACATTGTTGTAATTATTTTTACTGTTATTATTGTTGTTGGCCCTTTGTTTCTCATATGGGGGGTATTCACCGTTTACCAATTCAGCTGATGCACTGTCAGCGACGGTCACCGGATGGAATTGGTAATTAGGATCGTAGGGAATTCCTAGATGAGGATCTTCAATCAGAGGCTCAATTTCGCTGTTTTTCAAGTACGGGTCAGCCTTCTGGGGCTTTCGAACGGCTCGGTACTGGGGAATAGCAATGCTGTACTCATCCAGAAGGTTAGGCGTAGATCGAGGTAGAGTCTGAGAAGTTCCAGGTTTAGCTTGTCCAAGCAAATGCCTAGGAGAATTGTATTTTTGTGCAGCCATGGAGGTGTAGTGAGCGGCAAGGCCAAGTGGAGACGTTGGTGTCTGAATAACTCCAGCCGGAGGGAAAGGTTCATAGAGCGCGGCACGGGAGCCAGGTCGAGTGAGGTCGGTGGTGGACGTCCCGTCCGCGGTGGTTCGCGGGCCTAGGGTATCGTAGACGGTCTCGCGAGGCGCGACAGATGGGCTCAAAAGAGGGTTTCCGACAATAAGCGGGTTGGGACTCGGCACGCCACTCCAGGAAGGAGCGCGAGGTCTTCGTGGTAGAGTGACGTATCCTGGCCTCTGGTGCTGGGGCGTACTGTAGGCAACAGGAGACCGCGAATACTCGCTAGGAGCTCCAGTAGACGAGTAATCAGTGCCTGGATGCGCGTAGCTGAACCGCCAATCATGATGGCTGAGCGGCGGGTAGGCTAGGGACTGGTAGGACATTTGTGTGGGAGAAATTGTGCGGGGAACTCTGGCGTTGTCCAGGAGGTCTGGATAGTGACTCGTGGTAGTCTGGGTAAGGTTGGACTGGAGAGTTAGCGTGGGAGAAGGTGCAGCATAATGACCGAGACAAGGTGAGGCGGGGTGGTGACTGCTCATGCCTCCCTCTTCTTCCAAAGGTGGTAGCCGCGCTCGCTGGTCGCCGTAGTTGGAAGACGGATTGCCGCCGCTTGGGTAGTTCACGTCTTCGAAACTACGGTGGCCTCCACTCTCCATCAACGGGTTGACAATATGAGTCATTTCGACATCCTTCTGCGGGAGCTTTTCGTACTGTCGGGGAGGTTTTCCAATAGGGTTTATGGAATTCCCCGGAGCCACCACCATGACACTGCCGTGTTCGCCAGCGCTACCGTTCAGTTTGTTGTGAGGCGTCTTAGTGACAGAACGTCGGCGACACCAACAACACACGATCAGTATGATGAGAAGGATTACCAGAACGATCAGCGCAACCCCGATGCTGATCAAGATAAGCAAGCTAGGCCCGGAGTTCTCCGTTATGTCAAGGGCAGCGTCGGACCCGACCACGACGTTGATCGTCTTCTTAACGATATTAGCTGGGTTCTTAGCCACACACGTATACTCCGTCGGATGGTGGTCTCCGTAGATGCCGAGCTCGAGAGTAGAGAACACCCCGGTTTCGTTCTGCTCGGTGTACATCACATAGTGGTCGGTACTCTCTCCTATCTGGGTGAGGTTAGAAAGGACGCGTTTGTCTGCCACCCACTGCAGGGTGGGCAGAGGGTCACCCGTCGCCCAACAATCCAGCTCGCTGTGGGCGCCCACGCTGACAGATACGATCTCCCTGGAGACTTCGACAGTGGGCTTGCAGGCGAAGTCCTCGAGGGGGACGTCTCTCCAGTGGGCGTCCTTAAGGCGGTCGGGGGAGAAACAGTTCCAGTTGGTCTGGAAGGAAAGGAGAAAGATAGATTAATAAGAACCAAACAATTGGATACCATTAGAGTGACAAGGTGATGCAGCGAGCTGGAGTCAGTGTCCTCCATGCGCCGAACGTCAAACTAGCAACTAGTGATGCAGCTTGACACAGACAAGTTTTTGACTAGGTTAGAGTGATTGGGTTCACTACTGCATGAAGTCAAAGTCCTTTACGCTACGAATGTCAAAGAAATGCACGGGTGTCACAGAAGGTACATGAGTTAAAAAAGTGCTGATGCCATCTGGTCTAACATTTCCCGGGTGGAATCAAACAACGTAGAGTTGTTCATGTTTAGTTTGTTCAATTAGTGAAGACTCCGACAGCAAAGACTGAAGGAATTCTCCACACTACAGCTACAGTATCAGGTGATGAGGGTTTATCACTAAAAGAACCAATAATAAACTGAAAAGCGGTGGTTTGCATCAAATTTCTCAAACAAGACTGATCAGTGAACAATGCGTATTTGTTTCTCATAGAGGAATGGAGGTCATCGAGCTCTAGAATCATGTCTGAAAACGTAAAAATCACAATGAGTATAGCTATAATATCGAATAGGTCTGCTCGGGAGAGGCAGTGGTCACAGTGTACGTAAGGTACCGGTTGATCAAGTTCTCCCTCGCTCCGCCAGGGAAATATCGGAAAATTTTGAACATTTGAGACCCAAACACGAAGCCTGCATCCAGGCTTGGGCACAGACTTAGAACGCGTGGGGCGAGGGTGCCTTATGCGTTAGAAGAGCATGCAGATACAGACACTAAGTCGAATCCTCCAGAGAGGAGGATGACCGACGGAAATGTGCACCTCACACTCCTCTCATACACTCACATGCATGCAACACACTTCGGTTCAGGATTGATGTCGGAGATCAGCGTCAGCAGCAGGGCCCGACAGCGTTAACTGTTTTACCCCTGCTGCGTTATAGTGACAGCGCCCCTCCACTCACGACCAATTTGTTTCTCAACGAGATGTCTTGAACGGGAAAGCACGTCAGGGCAGCGTCAAAAAATCATCATCCATTCACACCCATGCTCCGCTCACGCCTATTCATTGTACGCTCGCTCGCCACCTCCACACTTCTGCCTCTTCTTTCTTACACCGGTTTCACGCCATCCATCAACCCAAACATCGATCAACCTCTAGACCTACGTTTACCCACCTCCGCCTTCATCGCCCATTTCACCAATTTCTCCTAATTCATCCTCACCATGTGCCGGACTATCTCATAACACACGAATCTACTTTGTCCTCTAACTTCTTCACCGTCCCCGTTCTAATTCAAACTATGTCATTATCGATCCTGTCTCTCAGCGTCACTCCAGCAAGCCTCTCAAACATTATATCTCGAAAACATTCAACCTTCTTCTCTCTCCCTCAAGTTTCAGCTCAGTGGAGCACAGTTGGGACAACTACCTCCTCGTGCATCTATCCCCAACGTCCTAAAGCACATCGCACTGTTTAGTGCACCCAACACTTTACACCCTACCTTCATGCGCATCTTCATCTCAGTTTCCACCAGTTCAGTCCTCTCCACAGGACAGCTTAGGTACTTATAACACTGAACTTCCTCCAAAACTCTCCATTTAGGAGAGCACCGATTCTTCTCGTATCGACATTCCTCGAATATCTCGTCTTTATTTTTACGTACGTTAACTAGCAGTTGTCTCCTCTCACACACGCTGCCAAACTCCGACACTAGCCTACACAATTTCTCTTCATAATCCGTCACTCCGACATTAGCCTACACAATTTCTCTTCATAATACGTCACTCCAACACTAGCCTACACAATTTCTCTTCATAATCCGTCACTCCGACACTAGCCTACACAATTTCTCTTCATAATCCGTCACTCCGACACTAGCCTACACAATTTCTCTTCATAATCCGTCACTCCGACACTAGCCCACGCAATTTCTGTTCATAATCCGTCACTCCGACACTAGCCTACACAATTTCTGTTCATAATCCGTCACTCCGACACTAGCCTACACAATTTCTTTTCACAATCCGTCACTCCGACACTAGCCTACGCAATTTCTTTTCATAATCCGTCACTCCGACACTAGCCTACGCAATTTCTCTTCATAATCTGTCACTCCGACACTAGCCTACACAATTTCTCTTCATAATCCGTCACTCCGACACTAGCCTACACAATTTCTCTTCATAATCCGTCACTCCGACACAAGCCCACACAAAATCTCTTCATAATCAGTCACTCCGACACTAGCCCACACAATTTCTCTTCATAATCCGTCACTCCAGACACTAGCCTACACAATTTTCTCTTCATAATCCGTCGCTCCGACACTAGCCTACACAATTTCTCTTCATAATCCGTCGCCAGTGTCATATCATAGGTATAGTTTATTTAGATATAATTCTAATGACAGATAGACAGAATAACATTAGTGTTAATGTAACTTATTCCAAAGATAGAAATACTAATAGCAAATTTGCTTGAAGACAGATTTGGGCTCTTCTGGAGGACTCACGTTCTTGAAGAAATCCGACTCTGCCATCCAGCGAGCGAAAGGGCGCAGGAGGCAGTCACAGTTCCAGCGATTGTTGGCGAGCTCGAGGGAGACGAGACGAGGAGAATGGGAGAACAGGGCCGACTGGACGCTCTCAAGCGCGTTGTTGGAGAGGCTTGGGGAGGGAGGACGGAGCCATTAGAGAGAGCAAAAAGGACTGGTCGCCCTTCAAGTCAGTGGTAGGATGGATAGCAATACCATCTTCACGGTAAAGATTCGTTTAATCAGTGTAGAGGGAACGAGAAAGCGTGAAGAAGATAGAAGTGAGTGGAGTAAAATGTTGAATGGATGAGTTTTACGCGGCCCCGAAGAGTGTCCTCTCCATTAGATGCCTCGTTATGAGACGGCTGGGTGAGTGCGAGAGAAGGGCCCGCTATGAAACGAGGTCGTAATAAACTGAAAGCTGGTGGCCTCGTAGCCATGATCTTAGCAACAAATAATGCCGATCTGAAGCAGCAGCAGGTTTGACGATTTATTTACTTGATCAAACAGTTAAATGTTCGCCACGTAATCCATTAAACATTTTCAATTGCGAGATGTTGACCGCATTTCCTATTCAACTGACTCAATAGGCATGATGTTGACTGTTATCCGCGTTTACCCACTCGACTGAACAATCGTGATGTTCACCAAGTTTCCCATTTAGCTGACCTAATGGCCGTGATGTTGGCCGCATCCCCCAGGTTTAACTGACCAACTAGCCTAATGCTACTGCGCTCCCTTGTTCAACTCACTCAATAGCTGAGATATTGGGCAGGTTCCTGAAGGCGTAGTTGTGCACGTATCTGATGTTACAGTTACTAAGCTTGAGGCGCTGAAGATGCAGCAGCGTCGGGAATTGGTCCGCCTCAAGACGGGTCAACTCGTTGCCACTTAGATCAAGTTTGCGCAGCTTCTCCATGCCTGGGGGGAGTGAATAGGTTAGAAGGATTCGTTGCTGTTGTTGTTTAGCCCCGGTTTCCACCTACGACGATGGAAACCGTAACTCCCGATACCCTCCGACACGTGCATGATGGATGGGGAGAGGTTGAGGGGCGTGACCAGTTTAGGGGAATGGTGGAGTGTGTTATTTATGTATGTAGGTTGGGTGGCAAATAATAAATAGTCACCCTTATGGTATATATCTGTTACTGTAAACACCAGAGCATCGTTACTTGCAGAGTGTTCATGTCCCTCAGACACACTACATCAAGCAGCACAAGACGAGCGTAGGGAATAACCACATGTGGGACAAGGATAAAGTATTGGGAGCAAAGTTGAATTCGATGTCTTGTATGAGAGGAATGATGGTGATTGTACACTTTCCTCGGGAAAAAAATGGTGTCTAGAGACCCGCACAGGCTGCGTCCACGTCAACACAACCGCAGAGACGACGCCCACAACGCAATCACCTTCGGCGAAGATTTGAAACAGGGTGGGTACAGTGATTTTCATTGAGGGCCCCTCGATGGAGAGAGCGCGGCTGACTCATGTTGGCTCCCTTGTAGGCGGCCGTTGGATCCAGAAGTATGTTCCAATTAGCTACGTAACTTAGTTCGATTTCTACAAAGAAATCTGAAAAATACTGCGAAGACGCATCTAGACTACCGTATTATGCTGAACTTCAAAGCCCCGATTGAGAACTGGGATGTGATGGGCAAACGTTGCCTTTACAGCTTATAATTGCAGCTTTGATCTCTGCAGTGCACGAGATTAACTTACGAATAAAAACACGGTTATACGGTGGAAATATCTCTGCAGTGCACGAGATTGACTTACGAATTAAAACACAGTTATACGGTGGAAATCAAGTAACTAATTAGGGATGATTAGAAATGTCAAAAAATGCACTAGTTAGCTAACCGGTTGCACTTGGCTAATATATATGATTAAAAGAATTTAATCTAGACTGGGAAGCGAACAGAAGTAAGGATTCAAAGACTGGAACACTCGCGTAAAGTAAATCGTATGAGAAATGAAAGGGAATTAAAATATAAATAAGTTGAAAGTGGTGGTCACCAAACACAATCGGTAATTTCTTTTATTCTGCTTTTTACCCAAGAAACCCTTGCCACCACTAGAATAAAGCAATCTCGGGCGAAGGTGATGAAGTAAGCGTGATGAGATCGACTGTGTCAATATCGATTGGAGGTCACGTGAGTAACGTTTTGCCCTCCTCACAAAAAAATTCCATGGAAACTGAGTGTTGTTTGGTTCGAGACTAACTTACTCCTCGTGAGACAAGGAGGCCGGTCTATTGAATGCCTTAGATTAGATTAGAGTGACGAGGCTTTCTAGCGCGCTGGAGTCAACGTCCTTCTGGCGCCGAATGTCAAACCAGCAAACAGTGCTGCATCAAGTTAGTCTTTGTTTTTCTTCTTTTTCAATGTTCAAGTTAAGGTTTACTACTGCGCAAAGTCAAAGTCCTTTACGCGGCGAACGTCTATGGTATGTACGGGTGCCACAGGAGGTACAGGAACTCCTAAGGCGCTGAGACCATATGATCCCAGCACTCCCCGGATGGCAGTAAGGAGGAATAACACACT
>SDVV010004981.1:0-19634 GCA_016164225.1 Gammarus roeselii | reverse complement strand
ATATCGGGCTCAATAGTACTGTCTTGTGGAGCACCATTGACAGTATATCGGTCTCAATGATACTGTCGTGTGGAGCACTATTGAAAGTATATCGGTCTCAATGGTACTGTCGTGTGGAGCACCATTGACAGAATATCGGTCTCAATGGTACTTTCGTGTGGAGAAACATTGACAGTATATCGGTCCCAATGGCACTGACGTGTGAAGCACAATTGACATTATATCGGTCTCATTGGTACTGTCGTATGGAGCACCATTGACAGTATATCGGTCTCAATGATACTGTCGTGTGGAGCATCATTGACAGTATATCGGTTCCAAGGCTAACGTCGTGGGGAGCACCATTGACAGTATATCGGTCTCAATAGTACTGTCGTGTGGAGCACCATTTACATTTTACCGGTCTTAATGGTACTGCCGTTTGCAGCAACATTGACAATAAATCGGTCCCAATGGTACATTCGTGTATAGCATCATTGACGGTATATAGGTCACAGTGGTACTATTGTGTGGAGCACCATTGCTAGTGTATCGGTCTCAATGGTAAAGTCTTGTGGAGCACCATTGACAGTATGTCGTTCTCAATAGCACTGTTGTTTGGAGCACCAGTGACAGTATATCGATCTCAATGTTACTGTCGTGGTGAGCACCATTGCTAGTATATCGGGGTCAATAGAACTGTCATGTGGAGCAGCATTGACACTATATCGGTCTCAATGGTAATATCGTGCGCAGCACCATTGACATTATATCGGTCTCAATGGTACTGTCGTGTGGAGCACCATTGACATTATATCGGTCTCAATGGTACTGTCGTGTGGAGCACCATTGACAGAATATCGGTCATAATGGTACTGTCATGAGGAGCAACATTGACAGTATATCGGTCTCGATGGCACTGTCGTGTGGAGCACCATTGGCAGCAAATCGGTCCCAATAATACTGTCGTGTGGAGCACCAGTACCAGTAAATAAGTCCTAATGGTACTGTCGTGTGGAGCTATTGACAGAAAATCGGTCTCAACGATACAGTCGTGTGGAGCACCATTGAGAGTATATCGGGCTCAATGGTACTGTATTGTGGAGCACCATTGACAGTATATCGGTCTCAATGATATTGTCGTGTGGAGCACTATTGAAAGTATATCGGTCTCAATGGTACTGTCGTGTGGAGCACCATTGACAGAATATCGGTCTCAATGGTACTGTCGTGTGGAGAAACATTGACAGCATATCGGTCCCAATGGCACTGACGTGTGAAGCACAATTGACATTATATCGGTCTCAATGATACTGTCGTATGGAGCACCAATGACAGTATATTGGTCTCAATGATACTGTCGTGCGCAGCACCATTGATCGTATGTCGGTCCCAAGGGTATTGTCGTGTAGAGCACCATTGACTGTATATCTGTCTCAATGGTACTGTCGTGTGAATCTTTATTCACAGTATATGTTTCTCAATGGTACTGTCGTGTGGAGTCCTATTGACAGTACATCGGTTATAATTTTACTGTCGTGTGGAGCATCATTGACAATATATCGATCTCAATGGTATTGTCGTGTGGATCACCATTGGCAGTAGTTCGGTCTCAATGGTACAGTCGTGTGGAGCACCATTGTAAGTATATCGGTCTCAATGGTACTGTCGTGTGGAGCACCATTGCCAGTATATCGGTCAAAATGGTAATGTCGTGTGAAGCACCATTGACAGTATATCGGTCTCAATTGTACTTTGGTGTGGAGCACCATTGACAGTATATCGGTTCCAAGGCTGATGTCGTGTGGAGCACCATTGAATGTAAATCGGTCTCAATGGTACCGTCGTGTGGAGCACCTTTGACATTTTATCGATCTTAATAGTACTGTCGTGTGAAGCACTATTGACAGAATATCGGCCTCAATTTTATTATCGTGTGGAGCACTATTGACAGTATATCGTTCTCAATGGTACTGTCGTGTGGAGCACCATTGTCAGTGTATCGGACTCAATAGCACTGTCGAGTGAAGCACCATTGACAGAATATCGGTCTCAATGGTACTGTCGTGTGGAGAAACATTGACAGTATTTCGGTCCTAATGGCACTGTCGAGTGAAGCACAATTGACATCATATCGGTCTCAATAGCACTGTCGTGTCGAGCACCAGTGACAGTATATCGGCCTCAATGGTACTGTCGTGTGGAGCACCATTGACAGAAATCGGTCTCAATGGTACTGTCGTCTGGAGCACAATTGACAGTATATCGGTCTCAATGGTACTGTCGTGTGGAGCACTATCGACAGTATATCGGCCTCAATTGTACTGTCATGTGGAGCACCATTGACAGTATATAGGTCTAAATGGCAATGTCGTGTGGAGCACCATTGGCAGCATATCGGTCACAATAATACTGTCGTGTGGAGCACCATTAATAGTAAATAAGTCCTAACGGTACTGTCGTGTGGAGCACCATTGACAGTATACCGGTCTCAATGATACAGTCGTGTGGAACAACATTGACAGTATATCGGTCCCAATGGTACTGTCGTGTGGAACACCATTGCCAGTATATCGGTTCCAAGGCTAATGTCGCTTGGAGCACCATTGACAGTATATCATCCCCAATGGTACTGTCTTGTGGAGCAACATTGACAGGATATCGGTCTCAATGGTACTGTCGTGTGGAGCACCATTGACAGAATATCGGTCTCAATGGTACTGTCGTGTGAAACACCATTGACAGTATATCGGTCTCAATGACACTGTCGTGTGAAGCACAATTGACATTATATCGGTCTCAATAGCACAGTCGTGTGGAGCACCAGTGACAGTATAACGGTCCCAATGGTACTCTCGTGTGGAGCACCATTGCCAGTATATTGGGGTCAATGGTACTGTCAGGTGAAGCAGCATTGACACAATATCGGTCTTGATGTTACTGTCGTGCGGAACACCATTGACAGTATATCGGCCTCAATGGTAAAGTCTTGTGGAGCACCATTGACAGTATATCGGTCTCAATGGGACTGTGGTGTGGAGTACCATTGACAGTATTTCGGTTCCAAGGCTAATGTCGCGTGGAGCACCATTGACAGTACATCGGCCTCAATGGTACTGTTGTGTGGAGCACTTTTGACAGTATATCGGTCGCAATGATACTGTCGTGTGTAGCACTATTGACAGTATATCGGTCTCAATGGTACTGTCGTGTGGAGGTCATTGACAGAATATCGGTCTCAATGGTACTGTCGTGTGAAGCACTATTGACAGTATATCGGTATTAATGGTACCGTCGTGTGGATCACCATTGGCAGTAGATCGGTCTCAATGGTATTGCCGTGTGAAGCACCATTGTAGGTATGTCGGTCTCAATGGTACTGTCGTGTGAAGCGCCATTGCTAGTGTATCGGTCTCAATGGTAAAGTCTTGTGGAGCACCATTGACAGTACGTCGTTCTCAATAGCACTGTTGTTTGGAGCACCAGTGACAGATAATCGGTGTCAATTGTACTGTCGTGTGGAGCACCATTTACAGTATATTGGTCCCAATGGTAATATCGTGTGCAGCACCATTGACATTATATCGGTCTCAATGGTACTGTCGTGTAGAGCACCATTGACATTATATCGGTCTCAATGGTACTGTCGTGTGGAGCACCATTGACAGAATATCGGTCATAATGGTACTATCATGAGGAGCAACATTGACAGTATATCGGTATCAATGGCA
The DNA here is from genome assembly GCA_016164225.1 of Gammarus roeselii. Classification (NCBI taxonomy): domain Eukaryota; kingdom Metazoa; phylum Arthropoda; class Malacostraca; order Amphipoda; family Gammaridae; genus Gammarus; species Gammarus roeselii. Next base: position 15,924 of record SDVV010004981.1, on the reverse strand, counting down.
CTGTCGTGTGGAGCACCATTGGCAGCAAATCAGTCCCAATAATACTGTCGTGTGGAGCGCCATTACCAGTAAATAAGTCCTAATGGTACTGTCGTGTGGAGCTATTGACAGTAGATCGGTCTCAACGATACCGTCGTGTGGAGCCCCATTGAGAGTATATCGGGCTCAATGGTACTGTATTGTGGAGCACCATTGACAGTATATCGGTCTCAATGATATTGTCGTGTGGAGCACTATTGAAAGTATATCGGTCTCAATGGTACTGTCGTGTGGAGCACCCTTGACAGAATATCGGTCTCAATGGTACTGTCGTGTGGAGAAACATTGACAGCATATCGGTCCCAATGGCACTGACGTGTGAAGCACAATTGACATTATATCGGTCTCAATGATACTGTCGTATGGAGCACCAATGACAGTATATTGGTCTCAATGATACTGTCGTTTGCAGCACCGTTGATCGTATGTCGGTCCTAAGGGTATTGTCGTGTAGAACACTATTGACTGTATATCTGTCTCAATGGTACTTTCGTGTGAAGCTTTATTCACAGTATATGTTTCTCAATGGTACTGTCGTGTGGAGTCCTATTGACAGTATATCGGTTATAATTTCACTATCGTGTGGAGCATCATTGACAATATATCGATCTCAATGGTATTGTCGTGTGAATCACCATTGGCAGTAGTTCGGTCTCAATGGTACAGTCGTGTGGAGCACCATTGTAAGTATATCGATCTCAATGGTACTGTCATGTGGAGCATCATTGCCAGTATATCGGTCAAAATGGTAATGTCGTGTGAAGCACCATTGACAGTATATCGGTCTCAATTGTACTTTGGTGTGGAGCACCATTGACAATATATCGGTTCCAAGGCTGATGTCGTGTGGAGCACCATCGAATGTATATCGGTCTCAATGGTACCGTCGTGTGGAGCACCTTTGACATTTTATCGATCCTAATAGTACTGTCGTGTGAAGCACTATTGACAGAATATCGGCCTCAATTTTACTGTCGTGTAGAGCACTATTGACAGTATATCGTTCTCAATGGTACTGTCGTGTGGAGCACCATTGTCAGTGTATCGGTCTCAATAGCACTGCCGTGTGAATCACCATTGACAGAATATTGGTCTCAATGGTACTGTCGATTGGAGAAACATTGACAGTATTTTGGTCCTAATGGCACTGTCGAGTGAAGCACAATTGACATCATATCGGTCTCAATAGCACTGTCGTGTCGAGCACCAGTGACAGTATATCGGCCTCAATGGTACTGTCGTGTGGAGCACTATTGACAGTATATCGGTCTCAATTGTACTGTCGTGTGGAGCACCATTGACAGTATATAGGTCTAAATGGTACTGTCGTGTGGAGCCCCATTGGCAGCATATCGGTCACAATAATACTGTCGTGTGGAGCACCATTAACAGTAAATAAGTCCTAAAGGTACTGTCGTGTGTGGCACCATTGACAGTATACCGGTCTCAATGATACAGTCGTGGTGAACAACATTGACAGTATATCGGTCCCAATGGTACTGTCGTGTGGAGCACAATTGACAGTATATCGGTCACAATGGCACTGTCGCGTGAAACACCATTGCCAGTATATCGGTTCCAAGGCTAATGTCGCTTGGAGCACCATTGACAGTATATCATCCCCAATGGTACTGTCGTGTGGAGCAACATTGACAGTATATCGGTCTCGATGGTACTGTCGTGTAGAGCCCCATTGACAGTATATCGGTCTCAATATTACTGACTTGTGGAGAACCATTGACAGTATATCGGTCTGGATGGTAATGTCGTGTGAAACACCAATGACAGTATATAGGCCCCAATGGTACGGTCGTGTTGAGCACCATTGACAGTATATCGATCTCGATGGTACTATTGTGTATAGCCCCATTGACAGTATATCGGTCTCAATGGTACTGTCGTGTATAGCACCATTTACGGAATATCGGAATCAGTGGTACTGTCGTATGAAGCACCATTGTCAGTATATCGGTCTCAATGGTCCTGTCGTGTGGAGAACCATCACAGTATACCGGTCTCAATAGCACTGGCGTGTGGAGCACCATTGAAAGTATATCGGTTTCAATGGTACTGTCGTCTGGGGCATCATTGACATTATATCGGTCTCAATGGTACTGTCGTGTGGATCACCGTTGGCAGTAGATCGATCGCAATGATATTGTCGTGTGGAGCACCATTGTAGGTATATCGGTCTCAATGGTACTGTCGTGTGGAGCATATTTTGCCCGTATATCGATCTCAATGGTAATGTTGTGTGGAGCACCATTGTCATTATATCGGTCTCAATGGTACTGTCGTGTGGAGCACCATTGACAGAATATCAATTCCAATGCTAATGTCGCATGGAGCACCATTGACAGTATATCGGCCTCAATGGTACTGTCGTGTGGAGCACCATTGACAGAATATCGGTTTCAATGGTACTAACGTGTGGAGCACCATTGACAGTATATCGGTCTCAATGGTACTATCGTGTGGAGCACCATTGTCAGTCATCGGTCTCAATAGCACCGTCGTGTGAAGCACCATTGTCAGTATATCGGTCTCAATGGTACTGTCGTCTGGAGCACCATTGACATGATATCGGGCTTAATTCTACTGTTGTGTGAAACACCATTGACAGTATATCGGTCTCGATGGTACTGTCGTGTGGAGCACCATTGACAGTATATCGGTCTGAATGGTACTGTCGTGTGGAGCACCATTGACAGTATATAGATCCAAATGGTACTGTCGTGAGGAACACCATTGACAGTGTATCGGTCTCGATGGTACTGTCGTGTAGAGCCCCATTGACAGTATATCGGTCTAAATGGTACTATCGTGTATACCACCATTGACGGAATATCGGAATCAATGGTACTGTCGTATGAATTACCATTATCACCATATCGGCCTTAATGGTCCTGTCGTGTGGAGAACCATCACAGTATAACGGTCCTAATGGTAATATCATGTGCAGCACTATTGACAGTATATCGTTCTCAATGGTATTGTCGTGTGGAGCACCATTGTCAATGTATCGGTCTCCATAGCACTGTCGTGTGAAGTACCATTGACTGTATATCGGTCTCACTGGTACTGTCGTGTGGAGCACTTTTGACAGTATATCGGTCGCAATGGTACAGTCGTGTGGAACACCATTGACAGTATATCGGTCTCAATGGTATTGTCGTGTGGAACACCATTGACAGTATATCGATCTCAATGGTACTGTCGTGTGGAGCACCATTGTCAGTGTATCGGTCTCAATAGTACTGTCGTGTAAAGTACCATTGACAGTATGTCGGTCTCAATAGTACTATCATGTGGAGCACCATTGGCAGTATATCAGTCTTAATGGTACTGTCGTGTAGAGCCCCATTGACAGTATATCGGTCTCGATGGTACTGTCGTGTAGAGCCCCATTGACAGTAGATCGATCTCAATGGTACTGTCGTGAGGAGCACCATTGACAGTATATCGGTCTGGATGATAATATCGTGTGGATCACCATTGACAGTATATCGCTCTCAATAGCATTGTCGTGTGGAACACCATTTATAGTATATCAGTTTCAATGGTACTGTCGTGTGGAACACCGTTGACAGTATATAGGTCCAAATGGTACTGTCGTGTGGAGCACCATTGACAGTATATCGGTCTCGATGGTACTGTCGTGTAGAGCCCCATTGACAGTACATCGGTCTCAATGTTACTGTCTTGTGGAGAACCATTGACAGTATATCGGTCTGGATGGTAATGTCGTGTGAAACACCAATGACAGTATATAGGCCCCAATGGTACGGTCGTGTGGAGCACCATTGGCAGTATATCGGTCTCGATGGTACTATTGTGTATAGCCCCATTGACAGTATATCGGTCTCAATGGTACTGTCGTGTATAGCACCATTGACGAAATATCGGAATCAGTGGTACTGTCGTATGAAGCACCATTGTCAGTATATCGGTCTCAATGGTCCTGTCGTGTGGAGAACCATCACAGTATACCGGTCTCAATAGCACTGGCGTGTGGAGCACCATTGACAGTATATCGGTTTCAATGGTGCTGTCGTCTGGGGCATCATTGACATTATATAGGTCTCAATGGTACTGTCGTGTGGGTCATCATTGGCAATAGATCGATCGCTATAATATTGTCGTGTGGAGCACACTTGTTGGTATATCGGTCTCAATGGTACTGTCGTGTGGAGCATATTTTGCCCGTATATCGGTCTCAATGGTAATGTTGTGTGGAGCACCATTGTCAGTGTATCGGCCTCAATGGTACTGCCTTGTGGAGCACCATTGACAGAATATTGGTCGCAATGGTACTGTCGTGTGGAGCACTATTGACAGTATATCGGTCCCAATGGTAATATCGTGTGCAGCACCATTGACAGTAAATCGGTCCCAATGGTACTGTCGTGTGGAGCACCCTTGACGGTATATAGGTCACAGTGGTACTATCGTGTGGAGCACCATTGAAAGTATATAGGTCCAAATAGTACTGTCGTGTGGAGCACCATTTTAAGAATATCGGTCTCAATGGTACTGTCGTGTGCAGCACCATTGCCAGTATATCGGACTCAATGGTAATGTCGTGTGGAGCACCATTGACAGTATATCGGTCTCAATGGTACTGTCGTGTGGAGCATCATTGATAGTATATCGGGCTCGATGGTACTGTTGTGTATAGCCCCATTGACAGTATATCGGTCTCAATGGTACTTGTTAAGCAATTCTGTGCGTGCTTTTCTGGACAGGAAGTGTATATGGTTTCATAGAGGATGTGGAATGAATAACACTAGTATACACTTTACACTTTAATTCAGCGAGGCACAGGAATTTTTTAAGCAGAAGTTCGTTCAATAGGGTTCAAGTCAAGACAATTGGTCAACGACTAACAGTAATGGTAATCAGGACTTGGAGGTGCTCTTAAGACACCTAGTATCTCTCATACTCTGATACAGACAATGGTGTGAATTTAACTGAGTCGAGTCTCAATACAGTCCTACACGCGGTACCGACACAAGAAGCTAGGCTAGAGGGACGCGACAGTCTCTTCTCACTCTGATCTAGTCTGAGTGGGTACGCTTGATGCTGGTATAGATACTACGCAAGAACAGTGGTGCGCGGTGAAAGCCGGGGACACTGGGAAAGTAGACCTTGGTGGCTGGGCCACGGAGGAATGACCAAGGCTCTAAGTGTGTCACAAAGGTAGTAAGTTATCTAAGTTAATACCAATGATGACTGTACTGATGCGAGGAGAAATGTTTCTCGGGACCATAAGTTTAGACTTTGATTACCCAAATCTAATCGCGCAAGTATGGAGCGTCTTAACTCATAGTAGGCGTCTGCAGCTAGCGGAGGCGAACACCTGGTGTTGTTCGGACTATAGTTAATGAGGCTGGGATATTAAAGTGAACAACAGTTATATTAATTCCTAAAAGCAAGGTGATTAGAAGTATAGAAGCTAACTGCTATGCTAGATATTCTTATAACTATTTATGTAGTATTAGCCTATACTTTTAACACTGCTCTCCCCTACGCGAGAAGCGTAACCGGAGGGTGCGCTTCTGTACGCTCGACCACTTCAGAGGGGTCTAGGATGGTTCGGCTGAGAAGTCCTGTGTGCACAGTTTTCTGACGTCGGCCAAAGAAATCGTTGTTTCGCTCGCCGCCAAGGTCAGAGGTGAGCGTTCCCAGTGGGTGGTGCGGTCGCCAGCTGTATTCTTTTTGGGACTGGAGGCAGCAGCATCGGTCTCGAGGGCGGTTGGCGAGGATGCCAAGGGCGTCGAGTTCTCATGGCTTAGGGAAACGAGAAAAGTGCATACAATTGTTAATAGATGAACATGCTAGAATTAAACAACTAATGGCTAGTCATCCTAGCGCGTTCCGTCCGTTAAGGTAATCATTAAGTGAATTATTTACTTTACTTTTACTTTACGTCATTTAGAGTACTTTACTTTACTTGTGGAGAGTTCGTTGACTCGTTAAAGCAAGATTGATCACTCGTATGGCAATTCTCAACAAAGTTCAAACAAGTACCATAGCATTATGCAAACTAGAGAGAGGTATTAACTTCAATCGTATCTAGACAATGGTGGGTACAAGGTTGGAGTCACAGCTGTAGGGAGCATCATAAGATCAGTATTAGTGCTGGCATTCAGGAATGAGAGATGATTAGGAGAATTCTGAATATCCGGGTATTCTTTCTCTGTTGTCAGCTTGGGCAGCGTTAATATCCTACGTTGGACAGTGTATTGTAGGTTGTGTTTTCTATCTCGAATAGAGTTTCTAACAGAGCGTAAATGGTCGCTAAGTCTTAGCTCGTTTTTGGTAGATCTTAAGCTATTTCGTAGTCCTTGGAATTTGTTTCGGAGTAAGCGTTCTTCTGAAGGCTCATGATGGTTCTTTTTGTGCCTAATCCATTTTATTATAAAGAAAGCTATGAAAATGGAATTTATTATGACAACTGTAGTCAGCACTGTTTGCGCATATAGAATAAGAGGCTACCTGTTCCAGATTCAAATTATAGTAGGGAAAGTCTATAGTAAATTTACCGTTATTAGTTACTCCTTTGATGAGTTCACGTAGACTTTTGTGTACGGCACTACTAGTATTTACGTCTACAATAGGTAAGAACGTTGAGTCTAGAACATATGTCGTATTTGAAATTAAATTCAGAGATTCGATAGTTAAGGTTTGTTTTGCGGGCCATAAGACTTTTGCTGTCTTTATGTCGCAAGATGAGGGAAACTTATGGAGACCTACTAAAGTATCTCTAGTATGGTGGTCGGGGCACTCTAAAAGAAGTTTAGTGGGCTCAGAGAAGTAGACTAATCGATGATGGTCAGTTTCAATTACAACAGTGTCAGATGATGTTCCTATCTTCTTATAGTTACCTACCTGGAGCATTGCAGAAGTATTTTGTCTGAACGCTTCCCACTCGCATGTCGAGTGTAGATCGTTATAGATGGGTTCGACGACTAACAATAAGTGGCTGTCCGCTAATACGGAATACATATTGCTTCTGTCGGAAATAATATAAGGGTGGTTGGATCGTAATAGGACGTTTCTTAACTCCGGGATGACCAATGACGCATTGTCAATCGTAAGTGGGTGTGCTATTAGCGTGTATACGTCATAAGTTTCTTTAGATGATAAGGGTATCACCATAAGGTATTTGAGGTGACCCACTCGTTGTATTTGCAATATTTTGACTATCTGAGCGAGTTGATAGCGGTGGATTTCGACAGGAAATTCTAAAGAGGCCTTCAGCGACGATTCGTTCTAAGGAAGGTAAGTCTAATAATTCAGGATTTAAGATTCCTTCTTCGAGTAGCATTACAGTTACTTCACCAGCTTTAAAGGTGTTCCGTATGTCGGTTATGCTATCTCCGAGTTGTTCTAGATTCCATTGGATAGTGGAGTGTAGATCGGCAATTGCTTGCGCTTCGACTAATTTATCGAGTATTATTTTAACCCGGTCAAAGGAATCAGAGACATATTTACTAAGCATGTCTATTCACTCATTAGTTACTTTCAGCAACTTGGTTTGCTTCTGGGCGTTGCTATTTAGGGTAGCGATGTTATCTTTGTCCTGATTGCCGATATCAAAGATTTTTGACAGTAACAGACTACCTAGAAATCCTAGCTTCATTTTCATTTTGGCGTACTGGTCTAGCTTGAGACAAGTAGTCAAGGAGAACGAGACATGTATTAATGCTAGTTACATTTACATTAGTTATAGACTCTTCGACGTGAGTGTCATTAAAAGTAAGGTTAGTAGCAAGCGTATTTAAATTAGTTGTTATTCTAGTGTATCCACTTAAGCCATCTTGTTTCAAACTGTTCCATGTGGCAGTGGCTTGTGCCTTAAAGAGCCGGTAAGTTTCCCACAATTCCGATCCGCGGCCGGAGCAGACCAGGAGATCAGTTATATAGTTAATTTGGGTTAGGTAGTTAGTTTCTAGTTGGAGAACCAGAAACGAATATCTATTGATTTGGTTAGTCGTGGCTCCTTTCAGTCCCAATTTGGATAATACCTTGGCCACTTGTATAGCCACGTTCATATCTGACACGAAGCGTGAACAGGTGTGATTTATTACATCTAGGTTAATACGGGACAGGAGAAACGCACCAGGAGTCCTTGCTTGACCCTTCCATTGGGTCACGGAAGCTGGGGGCGGTTCGTCCCATTCTGTGTAGCGTAGGCTGTCGTCCCATCGCAGTGGGTTTGCGTGTACAGCGAGTACAAGAACCACCAGCGTAGCGGCTGTCAGCCCCATAATACGAGGGGTGACCTGTAACAGTACATTGTTGTTAGGGCAACTATAGAATAACAGCTAAGGGTTAGTATCTTACTCCTATAATTCGCAAGTTAGTAGACACAGTATATATACTCGGCAAGTAGCTTGCGAGCCGTTCGACTTAATTCTAATTGAACAATAGTAAACACAAGGGTTAGTACATTGCTGGTTACACAATCTACTAAATACATTCATAGCACATCTTGTTAACTCAAGAGTGGGTTGTCAAGTTCGTTGACTGGACTGGACGGCGTTGCGTCTATTCTCTCGGCCGGCCGGCATGGTGGCAGAGCAGTTGACCTTGGCCTGGAGCACAGTTAATGGCGACGGGCTTCCCTGTGAGGCTGCACTCACAGCGGCGATGGAGCCGGTTTGTCCTGTAGTCGTCCATGCGTTGATGCAGGTACCGTTGCAAGGTCGTCGGCAGTGCTGGGCACTGGGGGAGAGTGCGGCAGCATCTCTATGGCTTGCACGTTCCTTCTAATCACAATGTAGTCGGGGTGTACTATGAAAGTTTTTTTCAGAGGCAACTTCTAGCAGTTCCCATGCGTTTCCTTTTTGTTGCTTTACTATAAACGGTCCGCTAATGGGCAAGTCCAGCTTTTGCTTAGGGTGAGGACGGTGTTTATCTATTTTAGCGTAGACTCTTTGACCAATTTCAATGATTTTCTCCTTTCGGTTGATGTTAGTGTTATCAGTATAAGCACTCTGAGCTTCTAGAAGCTTCTTGTGACAGTGCTGGCGAATGTCGGATATTCGTCTCATATGTTGTTGGAGTTCATCTTCCGAATAAGATAACTTAGGAGGAGTAAGGGTTATAGAGGATGAGTCAAATCCGTATAAAGCGTAAAAGGGTGATTCGTGGATGCTCGAATTGAAGGTGTTATTTATGGTGAGTTGAATCACGGGCAGTAGTTTGTCCCAATCGTGCATCGCCAGTTGGTTAGTGTAGATTCTGAGTAGTTTGTTTACCTCGCGATTAATTCGCTCGGCGAGACCTTGTGAAGCTGCATGATACGAAGCAGTTTGGACTTTCTTAGTGTTGAAATATTGGAGGAAGTTGGACATCTTTTCGATTGTATACTCGGGGGCGTTATCGGTTATGAGTACGTTACTGGAACCGTAGTTCGAAATGACTTGGCGCAACGCGTTAATTATAGAGTCAGTATCTTTATGCTTTAGTGGGAAAAGGATTGTATACCTAGTGGTGTAATCTCTAAATGTTAGTATATATTGATTTTCTTCTTCAGTGACACGGAGGGGACCTAGAATATCTGAAGATATGGTGTGGAACGGTCTTATTGGAATAGGATACTTTTTTATGGGGACTGCTTTTGGCGTTTTTTTGGCTAGCATACATAGTTCACAATCGTCACAAAGAGTTTTGATCAGGGCACGCTCCTGCGCGTGATAGAAGTTTCGTGCAAACATTTTGAGGGTCCGTTCCGGACCTTGATGTCCAGCAGTTGCGTCGACATGCATTAGTTTGAATGCCTGTGGCATAATTTCTGTGGGAATGTAAGGTACCAGGAACTCGTTTTTCAGGTTTCCTCGGGTTAATTCTCGTACTATGTAGATTGTTCTATTTTTAAGTCGACTTTTTAGTAATATCTTAGTGGGAATAGATGATTTGTTGATTGTATTTTCTGTATCAGATAAACGATTTTTTAGCTGGTTAAATAGTTCACGACAGGAGGGATCCTTGCGCTCGTAGTTCTTGTTCCGTCCAGGGCACTTTCTTGGGAATTTCTAAGTTTCCCGTAGTACTATGAGTGACGGGTAGTCGAGACAAAGCGTCTGCAAAGATATTGTCCATTCCGAGTATGTAGTGTAATTGTATGGAATATTCTTGAACTAGCAACGCCCATCGCGTTAGGCATTCGTCTTTGGATGGTTTTCGTAGCGCGCCTAACAATGGTTGATGGTCTGTGTACACGTGAACTGGGAACATCAATATTATATGTCGAAATTGTTCCAGGGCAAATACCAGTGCCAATGCCTCTTTTTTTGTTGTGGAGTAGTTTCTCTGGGCATTGTTGACGGATTTAGATACATAAGCCTAAGGATGTCGAAGTCCATCGTGCTCTTGCATGAGAACAGCGCCTATTCCTGTGTTAGAGGCGTCTGTGTAGAGATGGAATTATTATTATAGTCGGAAAATTTGACTATAGGCGCATTGGCCAGTCTCTCCCTGAGGGTGTTGACGGAGGTCGTCTGAGTGGATGTCCATACGAAGGGAACATTTTTTCTTAATAATTGGTATAGTGTATCGGCGATTTCGGCAAACTTGGGTACAAATATGCGGAAGTAGTTTACGACTCCGAGGAATGACTGCAGTTGCTTCTTATTAGAGGGCAGGGGCATTTTCTGGATTGCCGTTATTCGATCTTTGTTCATCGTCATGCCTTCTTTAGTCATCTGATATAAAAGGAATTTTATTTCGTCTGCAAAGAAGTTGCATTTAGTGATTTTAAGCTTGATTCCAGATTCACTGAGTTTGCTTAAGACGTTATCGATCGTTTCTAGATGTTGTTTTTCACTTTTACTGAAGAGGACTATGTCGTCAATGTAAGCGAGACATTGTGGTCCCAATACGTCATACAAAACTTCGTTAATTACTCTGGCAAAGAATCCAGGGGATGATTGGAGACCGAAGGGTACTCTATTAAATTCGTACTTAGTATTTCCTACGGTAAAGGCCGTCTTCTCGCGATCTGCTGGATGTATTTCACACTGGTGATACGCGCTAGCGAGATCTAGCGTGCTCATGACGGTGGATTGACCCACGGCGTTCAGTACGTCTGAAATGCGAGGTAACGGGAACGAAATTTGGACTAATAAATCATTTAATTCCCGATAATCGATTACGGGATGAATCGATTTATTTCCGCGTTTGACTATAACTAGTGGGCTATTATAGCTTGATTTAGAGCGAGAATTTGTTCCTTCGTCGAACATGGTTTCTATTACGTCGTCCAGTTCACGTTGAAAGGCGAATGGAATTCGGTAAGGAGCTTTGTTTACAATAGCATTTTCCTTTAAACGTATTTCCAGTTGATCTCTTTTGTATTTTCCTAGGGGTTCACCTGGTAACCAACAAGCATCTCTGTAGGAGTTAAGTATTCCAAGTAGGTCCTCCTTAACGCTTGGGTTGTTACAGTTAACGTCCTCGGCCGTTGCGATACTTTGTTCGGCATCGTCTTCATCCTTAGTTATTCTTTGATCAACATCAGGATCATTGTAACATTCATGAGCTGGATGTGCGATGCACACGGCGTCTGTCATAAGGTATTCTGCACTACTTAATTTGATGCCTCCTTTGAGAGTTACCGGGCTGTCACCCACATTTAGTATGTGTATTTTCAGACTTTTGTCTTGAACTCTAGTAAGCACACCAGCTATGGCTACAGTATGAGTGATCTGATTTTGATAAATCAGTACATCACTTCCATTTTTAAGTTGTTTGTTTACCTCCACGGTGACTAGCATCACTGTGTTCTTAGGTATCGTTAGCGTTTGTCGTAAATGTACGTTAAATTGTTTCTTAGGATTAGAGATCTTTTTCGGCTCTTCCTGCATCGGTTTTGTAACCGGTATATTATTCACTTTAGTGGTGAATTGCTTCTGAGGACAGCTCGTTCCTCCCAGCTCATGCTGCATCGGTTTTATGACCGGAATATTATTCACTTCAGTGGTGAATTGTTTCTGCTTGTCTTTTTTCTTCTCGGGAACGTGCACGGCTCTGTGTCCTGCACTGTGGCTTATATCACCTTTTATTACAGTGCTCATAATGCTTAATCTGAGGTCACTGGATGAGTTAGTTTCGCTATTTTTATTAGCGCCGAGAGAAAACCGTAATTTCTTGTTTAAAAAGTTAATGACAGCGTACTTTAGAATGTTCATGCCTATCAGGAGGTCATGAGTTACTATTTCATTCATTTTAAACACTAAGACCGGGTGTTGAAGCACCCAGCTGGTGTTTTCACCTGAGCTATCATTCGGCCCAAGATGTTTATGGCTCGCCCATTGGCGTCTAGTACTTGACCCTCGTAGGGTTTTAATACTGTCATCGTTTCATTAAGTACAGCGTCAGATATGAGCGTCGTTGTAGCTCCAGTATCTATATATGCTTTTAGTTTCTTACTTCCAAGTTCTACGATTAGATGGGGAACATTAATGTTCTGCATATTTCCATCTCGTATATTGGGTGTACCTAGTCAATATTGCTGACTGGTTTCTTCGTTGAGTTCTTCTTCGGCTTCATAACCATCAGTATTATCCCAATTATTTTGGTATTCGTTTGTTTCGCCTTCGTCTGTCGGCTCATTCGTATGTGCCATACGGACATTTGTCTTGTGGGCTGAGGATTGCTGACTCCGACCATTATTCACGTAACATTTGTTTGTATTATGCGAGTCCTTTAGCTTGCACTTATGGCAATATTTGCCTTTTGCTTGTGCTATACGAGCTTCCCAAGTCTTTGCTGTATGCCCGAATTTAGTGCAGTAGGAACATGATTGACAGTCTTTCTGAACATGTCCTGTCTTTTTACAATTAAAGCAAACTTGGTTTGTCCGTTTATTCTCGACGGAATTCACATTATTAGAAGGGGACTCCGGGTGGAATCTGCGAGGCACGTTATGTTGCTGAGTCGTCTGGTTTTGGTTAACCTTCCAGATAACTTCATTATCCCTAGTATCTTTTTTCTTGGGATCGGTAAGCAGTTTATGCTTTTCAACAGCTTTTACGGTTTCAGCCATAAAGCGTGTAGAAGTATGCTGAGGGCCATAATCGGCCAACTTATCGTATACCTTATTGGTGGTCTGCGATGCGATAAACACATGCTTTAACAAGTTCTGCACGACATCGATTAATAGATGTTGCGTGGGCGGAAGAGGGATCGCACCTATGTTTATTGGGGCGCTCGTACTAGCCGTAGCAGTAGCCGCTGCTGTGTTTGCCCCAGGAGTTGGCGCAGTCTGTGAAGGGGGGTTAGTTATCTTTGAGAGTTCACTGAATTGTTTTCGTGTTAGCGCTTCATTTTTTAAATAAGCTTCTACCACTGCACGTGAGGCGTTCTCTAGTGCCGTCATGCCACAGAACGTCGAGTCTGTTGAGAGTTTTGTGCTCATGTCGAAATTCTGTCACTTTGAAGCTAGGGTACATTAGCAGGAAGTCTTGCTTCGGCTCTTCAAATGGCATTACTTTGCCTGCGTAGCAGGTCAGTAACCGGATCGCGTCGCCTTTCTTCATGTCGATTAACGAGAAGAAGATTTGGATCTTCTTCTCATCTGTCGTAACTCCATTCTGGAGGAAATGGTTCTCGACTGTCCTGAGGAAAGTTCGGGCATCCAGCTCAGGTTTAAAAGGTGGATCACCAAGCTTTTGATTGCCGCTGAACTTAGGTAGATCTTGGAGGATCGTGAGATTTAGCGCCATTCTGGCTTCTCACGCGTATTTGTTAGAGTAGCTGTTTTAACGCTTATATAGTCACACTGAGCTTTTTCAACGCTTATATAGTCACACTGAGCTGTTCAATGCTTGGTTACGTTTCACTTTCTTCACTGCGTATGTTGCTTTTTCTCACACGAACACACGATACAGGCTAACAAAGTTATCACATAGAGATGTGTCGAAGTTTGTTCAAAGTAATGTTTGTAATATTTTCGCTACAGTTAAACACACAAACCTTATGTTCAGTGACTATAATCGGACTTCTGTGAATACAGCAGGTATCTGATTCCTATGGTCACGGCAATCAGGCTTCTACTTTATAGGTAGGTATTACATTATTACTTGTGTCGGTGGTATACTCAATTGGTTTGGCGTGTCGGCTGGTTGATCCCGTTGACGTCTCGCCCGAAGAGTTGTCCGTCAGCGCGTGTAGTCATCCGCTGGCGAGTATCTCCTGTTTGTTGCTCTGCTCTGCTGTAGGTAGCTGGACCTCGACCTCGACGACGTATTGGTTCGCGGGTAGCAGATGCAGATATTGCGTTATTTAGTAGGACTGAATATTTTATATTTTGAGTTTAAGACTTTTTTATTTGATAGTGAGTATTTTATTGAGAGTTATTATCCTGTCCGCAGCGCCAGTTTGTTAAGCAATTCTGTGCGTACTTTTCTGGACAGGAAGTGTATATGGTTTCATAGAGGATGTGGAATGAATAACACTAGTATACACTTTACACTTTAATTCAGCGAAGCACAGGAATTGTTTAAGCAGAAGTTTGTTTAATAGGGTTCAGGTCAAGACAATTGGTCAACAACTAACAGTAATGGTAATCAGGACTTGGAGGTGCTCTTAGGACACCTAGTATCTCTCATACTCTGATACAGACAATGGTGTGAATTTAACTGAGTCGAGTCTCAATACAGTCCTACACGCGGTACCGACACAAGGAGCTAGGCTGGAGGGACGCGACAGTCTCCTCTCACTCTGATCTAGTCTGAGTGGGTACGCTTGATGCTTGCATATACACTACGCAAGAACAGTGGTGCGCGGTGAAAGCCGGGGACACTGGGAAAGTAGACCTTGGTGGCTGGGCCACGGAGAAATGACCAAGGCTCTAAGTGTGCCACAAAGGTAGTAAGTTATCTAAGTTAATACCAATGATGTCTGTACTGATGCGAGGAGAAATATTTCTCGGGACTATAAGTTTAGACTTTGATTACCCAAATCTAATCGCGGCTCTAGGCCATCTGCACGTTCTAGAAAGCAAGTAAGCAAGTATGGAGCGTCTTAACACATAGTAGGTGTCTGCAACTAGCGGAGGCGAACATCTGGTGTTGTTCGGACTAAAGTTAATGAGGCTGACTCACAGCGGGATATTAAAGTGAACAACAGTTATATTAATTCCTAGAAGCAAGGGGATTCCAAGTATAGAAGCTAACTGCTATGCTAGAAATTCTTATAACTATTTATGTAGTATTAGCCTATACTTTTAACAGTACTGTCGTGTATAGCACCATTGACGGAATATCAGAATCAATGGTACTGTCGTATGAAGCACCATTGTCAGTATATCGGTCTCAATGGTCCTGTCGTGTATAGAACCATCACAGTATACCGGTCTCAATAGCACTGTCGTGTGGAGCACCATTGACAGAATATCGGTATCAATGGTACTGTCGTGTGGAGCACCATTGACTGTATATCTGTCTCAATGGTACTGTCGTGTGAAGAACTTTTCACAGTATATCGGTCCCAATGGTACTGTCGTGTGGAGCACTATTGACAGTACATCGGTTTCAATGGTACTGTCGTCTGGAGCATCATTGACATTATAATGGTCTGAATGGTACTGTCGTGTGGATCACCATTGGCAGTAGATCGGTCTCAATGGTATTGTCGTGTGGAACACCATTGTAGGTATATCGGTCTCAATGATACTGTCGTGTGGAGCATCATTGCCCGTATATCGGTCTCAATGGTAATGTCTTGTGGAGAACCATTGACAGTATATCGGTCTCAATGGTACTGTCGTGTGGAGCACCATTGACAGTATATCGGTTCCAAGGCTAATGTCGCGTGGAGCACCATTGACAGTATATCGGTCTCAATGGTACTGTCGTGTGGAGCACCAGTGTCAGT
>SDVV010004980.1:0-19636 GCA_016164225.1 Gammarus roeselii | reverse complement strand
AGCACCACGACCAGCTGCAGCAGAAGCACCACGACCAGCTGCAGCAGAAGCACCACGAC
Source organism: Gammarus roeselii (assembly GCA_016164225.1). NCBI lineage: Eukaryota > Metazoa > Arthropoda > Malacostraca > Amphipoda > Gammaridae > Gammarus > Gammarus roeselii. The sequence continues at coordinate 19,577 of SDVV010004980.1, read as the reverse complement.
CAGCTGCAGCAGAAGCACCACGACCAGCTGCAGCACCACGACCAGATGAGGAAGCAGCTACAGCAGAAGCACCACGACCTGCTGCAGCAGCAGCATCACGACCAGCAGCAGCACCACGACCAGCTGCAGCAGCAGCAGCACCACGACCGCCTGCAGCAGCACCACGACCAGCCGCACCAGCACCACGACCAGCCGCACCAGCACCACGACCAGCCGCAGCAGCACCGCGACCAGCCGCAGCAGCACCACGACGAGTCACAGCAGCAGCAGCACCGCCACCAGTCGCACCAGCACCACGACCAAAAGCAGTGCCGGTCACCACCCTGGCATAACTGCCTTGACCTGCAACAGGAGCCGGGAGCCCCCTCTCCCCACGTTGCCGGGCAGCACCAGCACCACAGACTACAGCCGAACCAGCCCCACACTCCTCTTTCGCCCACAGCAGGCTCCTCCTCCTGAACAACTCTTGTCGTTGTTTGTACGGAAGATCCCTCTGGATAAATATGCTTTCACACCCGTCCATACCTTTCAATTTCCTTGCATTCAACAGAATCTCACTCCTTGCACTGTCGTCATAGATCGCTGCTCTGAACATTCCAATCTGTCCGTTTACTCTATGGACCTCATGCAAGTCACATTCAGACCCAATCAGACGTCTCACCACGCCCTGAAAACCAGACTTTACATCACCCACCGTCTCACCAAGGCTGTGTTACTGATAAACCTTCAATGAATGGATACCCTCACAGTGCAGAAAACTCCCTACACCAACACATTGCGGAGCCAGGATCTGATGAGCGAATGTGGCAGCAGCATGTAAATGCCAATGCTGTGGGTCAGGTGGCAGCTATGCTACAACCAGCTTCTTGAAGCAAAATTCCTCCAAGTATCCAAATAAGTAATGAGGTTGTTTAGCTATTGTAGCTGTTCTATTGTGCAGGGTTCTCTAGCTATCAGGGTTCTCTATGATGTTTCGGTTGTGGTGTTTTACTGTCCGCCCTCCTATTCAACTGAGGAGAATGCTGAACTGATCAAATTCCTGCTGGAATTTTGTGTTGGTAGGAAGGTTGTTGTTCTTGGTGATTTTAACTTTCCTTCTTTGGATTGGTCGTAGACATTTTTAATAACTAAATAACTCCAGTTGATTTGCAGTTTCTTGATTGTTTTGCCCTTCTTGAACTTACTCAGTGGGTAAGGGATAGTACTTTTATTGATTCAGCACCATTCTTGATCTGGTGCTGACTACAAAGGAAGATCATTTGTGTCAGTTTTGCCTCCTCTCCTGAGGTGTCACCATGCCCTGTCTTGGTTGAGTATTGTTTTCAGATGGATGAGGTTCCAGTTGATCCTGGTTTTAAATCAGTCATGTGATCTTGTGGAGATTAAAAGAGTATGAGAGAGGTTTTGACCGATGTTGACTGGCATTGAGTTCTTGTATGGCACTGTGGAGGAGGATTATAGTTGGTTTCAGTCAGTTATCCATTCGCTTGTTGAAAGGTTTGTTCCAACTCGAGACTCTGCTTTGCAGCCAAGCTGATGGCGGGACCCTCCGAGGGAGCTGATTATCAGTAGATCTCAGGCTTAGGCGCAGTACAAGCTTTTGAGGAGGGTGCTTGGTAGGTGACATAAGGAGGTGTTGGTTTCCTTGGGGATGTTTAGTAGACTCAATTTTGAGTACAGAAATTTTTCTCGCCACAGCCAGCGGTTGTATGAACAGGAATTAGCCAACAACTTCTCTGTTGCTCCCAAGATGTTTCACTCCTATATCAGAAAAAAAAAAAAAGGGTTGTCCTTCTGTTGGTTCTCTGCAGCTTCCATCTGGTAAGGTTGATGCTGATCAGAGAGACATGAGTCAGCTGTTAGTAGACTCTTTTATTTCCTGTTTTTGTGGATGCTGATCCTACCGGCCCTTCTCCACATCAATTTTTTTTTCCTGGAAAATTTGGTGAAATTTGTGTGACAAGACTCAGTCTACCAGGTTCTGGATAATTTAGATTCATCTTCTGCCCCTGGACTTGATGGTATCCACCCTAGTGTTTTGAAGCAATGTTCTTGGCAGCTGTCATTGCCCTTGTCTTTGATATGTGTGAAGTTGTTGGGCCGGGGACCTGGAAGGAATCTCATGGTTTCCCATTATTCAAGTCTGGTGCGAGGAGCAACCCTCTCAATTATCGACCTTTGAGTCACACTTCTGTTTGTTGTAAAGTGCGGGAGCAGATTATTGTATCGCAGGTGGTGTGGTGTCTTTTCTGGAAGATTCAGGTATTTTGTCAAGTGGCCAATTTGGATTCAAGGTGGGAAGGAGCACGGAGGATCAACTGTTGCTTACTAATTGTGAGGTTGCTGATCTGGTGGATGATGGACTGGTGGTGGATGTTTACAAGTGTTTACAAGTGTAGGAAGACAACAACAGGCCTATCTCACCTTTGCAGCCCCCCACAGCCCCAACAGCCCCGTCAACAGGGTACGCAGGCATGGGAGGCAGTACACCTCAGCGCACCAGCAATAAAAAAGAACAGCACGGTACAAGCACTGCAGCAGGACGCTGGTCAGAATGCGCTCAATAGGTCCAAAGAAAACTAAACAACAGCAAACAACTGTCAGCAACTCAAACAAAGCCACAATATCACATCAAATTGAGTCTAGCAAAACTCATACAACACTGCCCCCAATTCCTCCGCAAGAGCAGTGTTGAAGCCGCAAAGTGTATCACACTGCACCACATCAGCGGGCAGCCAGTTTCAAATCTGCACACAACAAGATCAAAAGAATCTGTGTTTATAGTCCGTATGACAGCGAGGAACCACCAGCTTGTAAGAATGCCCATGTGTGCCAACATCCGGAGCTCTCTCAAACAGAGCAGACAAACCTGAATCAACAGGACAAGAAAAATATCTCCAACACTTCACAAGATCTAAACGCAACAACCTCCCCCTCACAGAAAACTAGGTTGCCTTTTCATATCTGGAGGATTAGTTCTGAAGTAGAACGTCTAAGAGAGCTTCTTGTGCCATTTCTGTATTTTTTTATAAATACAGGAAAGGGAACAGTTTAGCTATTTATCGGCAATTTATGTAGAACTTATTGAGCTGCGCCCTAAAAGTTTTGATTGTATTGCTGTTTACAACCTCCGCTGGAAGTTTGTTCCATCCTTTGACAAATCTATACGTGAAGAAATTGGGCAAGATGTTAATTGAGCAAGGTTTCCCAATGATTTTGTATCCATTGCTCCTAGTCACTCCCTTTGTATCTAGAGTGAAAAGGCTCGCTCGGTCGACGTTTTCCTTACCCTTCATAATCTTCCACACATCTATCATGGCGCCTCTAACTCGACGTTTCTCTAGCAAATAAAGATTGAGTTCACAAGGCCTGTCTTCGAACTATTTATTCCGCAGTGAGCTTTCACATATTTACTAGCCCTTAAAGAGAGAAACTGAATGAAGGTGGCACTTGACTGTGAGCTATGAATGACACAAGTATGAATTACTGAGATTATCTGAAATAAGGTATGGGGGGCAGGGGTGAAGCTGGGGTAACACCACATCTCCAAGAAGACACAGTGCTCAACTGTAACAAAAAGTCATGTAGCTACACACTATTGAAAACAGGAAAATGTATATACACTATGTACAAACCAGCACAAAAAAAGAGGAGAATGCTGCCTAAAACATTGATGCAACAAATTTGGAACTAATCTTTATCTATCATTTGTTATACCGCTAGATATTATCTTTTTTAGGAGCAGTTAGTAGACATATATAATGTGTAAAATATATTTAAAAAAAAACAAAACTCCTGAGCACAATGACTAAACTCATTAATAAAACTTACACACAATGTGAGAAGCTGATTGCAACAATTTATTTCTTCTACTCATTGCTTAGTGACAAATGAATGATTAATTATTAGGCCTTAGAATTTATTTGATATTTTTGAAATCTGATTTATAGATTTAAGTAATATATTCAAAGTAACTCCAAATCAACATGGAAGTAGATCAGATCAGCATCAAGTTGCAATCCCTCTAACAACTGGTACATAACTTGTCACAACCAGGTAGCTACATGGCAACCATGTAGCTACATGGTTGTCATGCCATGTACTTTTTGGGGCATCACATGGCAGTGATGCCCCAAAAGCACAACAACTCCAATCAGCTGCACCATCCCCACCAGACAACCCCACTATCAGGGATCCTCCAAACTAAACCCTTATTTAGGTTATCACTCAAATTTGCTCCAAATTGAGCAAACAGAGGTGATGTCAGCCACTGATGACTAAAATTCAACATCCTGATGGGACATGAAACAAATAGAGCAAATGGTGCATCAACTAAGAGCTCTGTCATACATACCAACCCACTTTAAAATCCAATCATACCTAATTCATAAATAACTAACAAACTACTTGAAATACACTCATTTGCTGTCAATTTGCCATTGGAATAGTCAATATTACAATAGCTATATAATTAATGTAATCAAATAAACCTAAATTTTACACTTGCCCATTCACAGGATTTCCCCTAGTTTCCCCTGTGGGAATCTGAAAAAAATAGATGTTTCTCCAAACCAAGCCTGGGATGTTTAAACTACCAACATCCCTGGAAAACATCTCTGAGAACCTATGACACTTATTAAAAATCAGGTATTTGGGTCAAAATTAGTAGAAGGGGGAATCTGACAACTAATGTGACTATAGCTAGAAAATGTTGACAGTACTCATGGAATAATATAAAAAATGACAGACAACTACATTATCAACTCAAACAATGTAATGGTGCTGTAGAGTATTTTAACCACTGTGAGCTATGGCAAATGCCCACCCAAGCTATTGAAGAGACAAAGTCATGTAGCCCCCCACACTAACACCAACTTTCCTCTTGACAACCAATCTGGGTTTATCCTCTGAGACCAGGCACCTATACAGCCCTGGATTGCTGGGCTTCCTCTGGGTTGTCAAGTGATGAAAAGTGTCGCAACACATGGTCTCCACTCTTAGGTCACACTACACACCTGGACAGGCACCTGTCCTAGGACGTTGGATAGCCTTGGAGGACTTACCTTTCATGCCCTTGCCTACTAAGACTTGAGACAGTTTCTGAACAGCTGAAGGCTAGACAGGAGTGGGATACACACCATAGATGCTGAAGATGAACCTACAGGCAACGAGCCATGTGTTTGCACTTGAATGTATATTTGAACATCCCCAGCATGTCCCACCCCACCTCCAGTCCAGACCAAGGAACACACAAGGCAGCTTTGAACAAAAAAGCTGACTAAGGAACTTCAAATAAATCTAACTATAAAGTACCTCAACATTTATTACATAAATTCCCAAAATATGGAATGATGTTTAGATGTTTCCAATTTCACAATGAGGAATATAATTTTGATTGGTCTTGGCAATGGTCCTGGGGCTGTGGCGAAGCAACGAGTTGGGTGAGGCAACTGGGCCACCTTGCAAGCGCTTCTCTCACCAATTCGGGTCAATTAGTCAAAAAACAGGCACAGACCTATAATGCAATATTTATATCAGCTATGATTGGTACAAAATATGAAAATTTATACTATTATATTCTGGGATGAAACTAGTGTCATCCAATTTAATTTTACTGGATTGTAACCAGATCAATTTAATTTATGTGGTAGAATAAATCCATCTAATGTAATTGGTTGGGAAGGAACCAAATCCATCCAATTTAATATCATTTAAAACTATAATAATTCCCCTTGTAAAATATCTCAAAGGATCCAATTTAATTTAATATGAATAGTTGATTTTATTTATGATACAATTATCAAATATTAGTTACAAAGTTTGAGAATTCATATAGAATTTATTCATGATTTTGATTTGAACATTAAAATGGTATTGAGCTTGGAAATGCAGATAATTTTAACTTTACAGTTAGATTGAAGAATATTGGTTGACCAAACTAGGCGTTCTTCTTGTCCCGACAACCTCGCCTGATATCTCCACAATCTCTTTGATGATTGCAAATGATTGCTGGCTGTAGGCTGTTCCACGCAGTCCGACCGTCCCGTCTTGGCACACCAAACTCCTTCATTCACTCCTCCCTCCACTGTGCTCATGAAGAACCCTGATCAGTTGATCCCTTGATACAGGATGTCCGGGCAGATCAATGACGCCTTCAGTTCCCCCGGTCTTCCTTATAACTATAACACAAGTTGGAATACCAATCCTTTCACCATGTGAAATCTCCAAGTTTGCAAGCTAGTATCACAGCCCCCTCCATGTGTGAAGGCACATAATTGAAGTCTTTGACTTCTCAGGTGGTGGTATGGAGCTATGAGATGCGTGTGCTGTATCTGCGGCTTCTTCCCTGTCTGATCTTCCGACAATTTTTCCCGTGCAGTAAGCAACATATTTTTCTGCTGTTGACTAGTTTTACAAATTCCATAAATCAGATAGTCTCGATTGTCAGGACAAGGTTAGCCAATTATAGTCTGGAGCTACAAGTGGATCCGTGAAAAAATTTCCTTACAGTTGCCATGCTCACACCACTGTCCAAATTACTAAATGTTTCGTACAGGAATAAAGTAATACGAGTGTTGTTATTGACATTGACTCCAGTGCACTAGAAAGCCTTGACACTCTAATCTATTGATATCAATGCTGGATTTGCACACATTCATATTTGGAAACTGCTTAATATAAGCAGATTCTAGCAATGTTTGGAGAGGGACATCATTGACTATTTAGAATGATGACATCCATGAATGGAAAACTATTGTTTTTGCTCCACAGTGTGCTTTATCAAAGGGCACGGCTGGTTACAAGTTATGATGGCGTACTGGTATCTTACGTTTTTATCTAACCTTTGCAGCCTCCTCTAGCAGTACCAGAAATAAATGAGGAGCAACTGAGCCAGGGGAGGCCAGCCCAGCTATGCGCACCAGTATAATATTGAGAACAGCTATGTTAACACAGGTTTAGGAACTGGAATTAGTGTGCACTATTTGCTATCATATGAACTAACATCAGGAATGACAAAAATAGCACACTGCGCTGCACACTGTACAACACAAAAGTGCACAATGAGGCAATGCACCCAGACCCACACACACACCATAACCCAAACAGTCACCACTTCAACACAACAATGAATACCAAGACACAAACCCACCACCTCACGCAAAAAACGCATCACACAGAACAATGTATATACACCCAGACCACAACCCACTCAGCCAGAAATCCAACATCAAGACACAAACAGCCCGCCACCAACACAAGCATAAGAAAAAAAAGTGGTTTGCATGAGCTATTCACAAAGAGCATCCAGCAGATTGATATCAAACCTATGATACCAACATGTTAAAGAAGGATCCCCCAAAGCTTAACAAACTCAAACAGAACATCACCCAAAAACTCGGTAGGCAACCCCATGAATGCAGCCAGCAAATCTGACTCCACCACCAAACTTGGAAGGCTGTTCCACGACTGAACACATTGAGCGCTAAAGAATCTCTTCTTGATGTCAGTATTGCAAGCTGGCATCAAAAGCTTATAGGAATGGCCTTGAGTTCTCCCATCAGGACCCCTCCAGAAAAGACCCTCATGGTCAGCGTTACCATCCAACGGATGGATGACCTTGCAGTATTTAATGAGGTCTGCCCTGAGAATCATTCCTTTTATAGAAAATAAGCCAAGCTGCTTCATTCCTGAAAAGTATTCCAATTCGGTCAGACCATCCACACTCCTTGTTCATCCTTGCACTGACTCAAGCAATCTCAAATCCCCAAGTAAACCTACATTTCACACTGTCAAAAATAAATCGATGACAGGTCTGATGTGCAGCACAAAAGGGACACCATGAAGTGCGGTCTACAGCAAATGGTGGATCTCAGCAGGCTGTTTGCCAATCCTGAAGCTTTTCCCACTTCCTTTCTTACATGATTGTGTAATTTCGGTTTCACATCCACCACCACACCCATGTCTCTGTGTGACTGAACAAACTTCAATGGAATCCCATTCAAATAGTATTGAGCCAGCAGATCCTCATCAGTCCACTCGGCAAACCTAGGAACATTCCTTCTTGTGATATTTCCATCAATTACTTTGTGGTTCAATCTTTACAAGGAATACCATGAATACCATTGACTGAGGGGGCTTCTTATCTGATGGGATCACATAAGAATTGATGAGTTGTGGAATGATTGTTAGCTAAATACACGCAGACGTTTTCATGGGACAAAGTCTTACAAGAACTTTGTCCACACACTTATGGTAGAATGACAACCTTATAATATCCTCTAACCTCTCTTTCACTAGCCAAATGGAATGCCTTTTAGACTTTGCTATGAGCCCTTTTAATAGAACACTTGTTGAGACTGGTCTGTTTGAAGACTGGTGAGATGAAACTAATCTCCATGTCTCAAAATAGTCCACCTTTTGGGCTTTGCTGAGCCCTTTCAATTAAACACTTATCGTAACTGATTTGTGTGATGAACTAATCTCCTTGTCTCAAAATATACCACTTTTTGGGCATTGCTATGAGCCTTTTCAATGAAACACTCATTGTAACTGGTCTGTTAGAAGACTTGTGTGATGGATAATCTCCTTGTTTTAAAATATCCCAATTGCAGATTTTATAAGCTTGCAGAAAAAGGCTGTTTTTTACCTATGATTCTTACCTATGCAGCCCTCCCAAGGGCTCAGCTTACCCAGTCATCAGGTGCACCAAGCCAGGAGAGGCCAGCAGAGCAATGCACATCAAAAGCTTGTAGGGATGACCTTGAGTTCTCCCATCAGATATAGCTCCCAGTTTCACTAAGCCCAAATGAGCAGCAAAAGTATGAATGCATAGATTGTAATGGGTTAGTATTCTATAGACCTTGAATTTCATGGTATTATTAGGCCTCATGACCAATGTATCAAGGAAGGGATGCTGGTTATCACTTTCAAGTTCAACTTGAAAATTCATGGGTTCAGATTGGATGGTCAGCTTAGTAAAGAATTCATAGATGTCAACAGTTGAATTTGATTATTACAAATACAGTATCAACATGTCCATGAATGAATATATTACTTAACTATGAATACAAACATCTGCCCTATGGTTGGCCCTTAGTTTGATAAGAAAATCACCATTAGCTACATAATGAATATCAATGTTCAGTACAGTTTTCAATCAAACTAATTAGCGTATCCACTGGAAAAGGGAAGTTAATGAGTATCATTGTTAAGCTTCTGCCTTAGGAAAGCAATGGTGATGTCTATTTAGACGTGGGTAAATGCAGAATCTACATCAAAACTCACTATGACCTTGTTACTTGAATTGGCTTTCCTAAATTTCAATTAAATGAAAGACATATTTTACCAATATCACATGGAGATGCTAGCCATTTGAAGAAATTATGAGTGAGTCCAAAATATATGGTAGTGAAGGCAATTATGCATTAAGTCTCTTGCATAATTTGGGAAAGTTGGTAAGTATTGTTTCAAGTTTTTGTTGCAAAAACTCTGCCATAGTTTTATTGAACTTTCAACAACTTCGGATATGCCCTGAACAGCTACTGCTTTTCAAATATTTTCTTCTGCACGTTAGCTGACCTATGCTGTAGAAATCTGTTCTCTACAATAGAGGTGTCAAAGTATTTTTAAAATTACAAATTTGCAAGTGCATTAGCTACCTGACCCTAGTTAAAAACAAGCTTCAGGTCAAGTGACAGTCTGCATTTAGGCAGTGAATTTTGCAAACTCTAGTATCCAGCCAACTTCAACTTTTATGAGAGAAATTTTCACCCAATTCTTGTTTCCACCCAACCCTCCTTGCCACCCAACCCTCCTTGCCACCCAACCCTCCTTGCCACCCAACCCTCCTTCCCACCCAACTCTCCTTGCCACTCAACCCTCCTTGCCAGCTAACTCTCTTACCCAGCCAACTCTTTGTTTCCACTCGACTCTTGGTTTTCACCCAACTCTTTGTTTCCACTCGACTCTTGGTTTTCACCCAACTCTTGGTTTCCACCCAGCTCTTGGTTTCCAACCTGCTCTTGTTTCTACCCTGCTCTTGTTTCCAACCTGCTCTTGTTTCCACCCAGCTCTTGTTTCCACCCAGCTCTTGTTTCCACCCAGCTCTTGTTTCCACCCAGCTCTTGTTTCCACCCAGCTCTTGCCATTCAACCCTTGCTTGTTCCCGTGCCGTTTACTAACTGAGGAAGAAGCCTTTTACTGACTTCTGCTTCTATTTTATACTGATTTTTTTTTGTGCTGAAAGTTCATTTATTGTGCTAAAACTTTCTTCATTGTGCTGAAACTTTTTAATGTGGAGTTTTATTGAAAATGAATGAAAGTTGAAAATAAGTTATCCGTTCGTATACGCCCTGTGCTGAACAGCTAATGATTGTGTTGGAATTTGCGTTTGTTCACATACTGATTATTAACTGAATCAACTTATAAAGAGATCTGGAAAGAAAGGACTTGATAGGCCTCAGTGTTTGCAAGAACTGGTTGAAGAATTCCACAGTATTCAAGATACTGAACCACAATGCCTAAGTCTGTAAGTGATGGACGAGGTAAGGGTGAGAGACAGAAAGGATCTCAAGATGTACGAGTGTATTGTGGTTGACGTGAGCAAAGAGGAAGATGAGATTGAAATTTACTACAAGGGATGGAAGAGCACTCACGATGAGTGGATCCTGATGGACAGTTCTCGCATCTAGTATGATGAAGAAGCAGAAAGGTTGGATGCTGACCAGTCCGAGATGAGTCTGTTGGCTCAGTGGCATCGCTGGAGGCCTACGGTTGCGACGGCATCTCGGCGGCGGAAGTTCATCAAAGGACCAACTTCGGTGGAGGCTTCCCACCTACACCTTTGCAGTCCCAAAAATATGAGGCAGCAGTGGCCTGTAAGTTTTGGGGCTTGACTGGGAGGGGTGGGCTGGCTGCTGATGTGCCCGCTGCTGGCGGGGACTCAACGGTGCATGGGCTGCCTGGCGGGGATGTGCACTGTTCTTCCAGTGATGCCGTTCTTTTGGGTGGCTTCGTTTCTTGTTCGGTCTACCGCGAGAAATTTCACGCTGGTGTGTATTGTCTTGGGATAAAGGAGGATGTTGTTAGTTGTCTCATGAAGGATACTGGCGGTGCTGTGCATTATTTTTGTTGCAGGTGTAGGTGTTCTGGTAGAGCCAGTTCTTCTTGTGTTCCTGGCAAGGAGACTGGATTTGTTTCTGCTTTCAACCAGTTGTTGGTTGCTGTTGGATCCCTTACCAACAGAGTTGATGAGATGTCAAGGAGAATTGAATCGGCATCTGGTGGTCATTCTGCCAACAAGTTGCTTGATGGGTCCATGGTCTATGAAGCTACAGTCTCTAGGGAGAGGATTCGTGCAGAACTGAGAGAGTTGCGCGAACAGGAACGCCGTCAAGACTCGATGGACCTCAGGTTTCCAGACTGGCAGTGCTGAGGGTGTGATGGAGAAATTTGCCAAAGTTTGCTTGGCCCTGGACATAGAAGTTTTCATACAGAGAGACTTAACCTACAGACAGTGACTAGAGATTATTGCGAGAAGGGCTGCTGTTGGCGGTGGGGCGATGGCTGCAAACCGGGGTGCAGCTGGGCATGGAGGCGGTGGCGTTGCTGGTGGTCGTGCTTGGGACCTCTGTGTTAGTGCTAACTGCAATAATGGTGTTGGTGCCACGGGGACGGTTCTGGTGTCCGCGGAGGCCGTTTTGGTGTCCTCAGAGGCAGTTCTGGTGTCCGTGGGAGTGGTTTTGGTGGTCGCCGTGGCGGTTTAGATAGCCGCGGTGGCGGTTCTGGTGGCCGCGGTGGCGTTCCCATTGAGGGTACTGCTGTTCTCCGCGGCAGTTGCTCGTCTCCCAGTTTTCATTGCTGAAGATTGACCAGGCAGGATGTCAATAGTCTTACAAACAAAATAGATTTTATTTAGGAAAATAGGCAGGAGGTATTTGTGGTTGGTTAAACTTGGCTTGTAAGCTCGGTTTGCATTTCCTTTGTTGAGGTTCATGGATTTTCTGTTGTAAGAGGAGATTCGCATTCTGAAGTGAGAAAACACAGTGTATGTATATATTTGAAAAAAATGACTGAAGTATGAGGATGTTAATCTGGACTTACCATATGTAGCAGCAGTTTTTTTGGTTCAACTTGATTAGTGGATTTTAGCTGTTTATGGACCTCCATCATATGGTGATCAGGAAAATCTTGATCTGATAAGTTTGATTAGTGACTTCTGTGTTGGTCGTCAGGTGGTCGTGTTGGGGGATTTCAACCTGCCCTCGGGTGAAGTGGTTGGATGAGTTGATGCAGGGAGAGAAGGTTGACTTGACTGGTCAACTGTTTTTGGATAGCTTTGCATCTTGTGGCTTGCATCAGTGGATGAGGGAGCAGACTTTTCTCTTGTCCGGCAACATTCTGGATTTATTTTTTACAAGCGAGCCAGATCGTGTTGGGGATGTTGTTATTTTGGCTCCTTTTCCGAGGTGTGCTCACTCGCCTGCTATTTGTGATTATTTGTTTGTGAATGTCTTGGAGCCTGATGGTGCAAGACACCAAGCTCGGAAGTATTCTTGGCACCGGGGTAACTGGCTTTGTTGAGAATTGATTGGCCTCTTGAATTTGTAGCATATAGTGTGTTCCTCACAATACTGAGGAGTCTGATAGACTAACATGTGCCTCTTGCTGGGGACTTGCCTAGGGTACCTTGGTCCATGAGGCCTCTCCACAGATGGACAGTGAGAATTGCAAATGCGTGATATGAGTACAAGATTTCGAGAAGGAAGTTTGGCAGAAAAGATCAAAATACTTTGAAGTCACTAGCTATTTTTCTTGATCTCAGCTGTCAGTTTCGAAATCATGCTTTGTTCAGCCAATCTCTGTACAAAGAATACCTTATGCAACAGTATAGTGACTCCCCAAAGCTGTTCTATGCTTACATACAAAGAAAGAAGAAAGGTTGTCATGGGGTTGGACCACTTTGTAATGCAGGTGGACAGCTGTTTTACGATCCACTGGAAATGGCTGAGCTCCTGTCATCTGCCTTATCTGACGTATATAGAAAGGTAAGAACGAGGGAGCCTACATCAGTCAGGCAGACCAACTCTATCAATATGTCTTGCCTGCTGTGGAGGCGTCTGAGGCTTTAGCCCCATGGAAAGTTCCTCAACACACCCTGTTTCATATCCTTGCTGTTGCGGATTGGCCTTGTGCGCCGTCTCTGCAGCGTCGACGTGGACGCAGCCTGTGCGCTACCCAAGCCTCAGGCCCTCCAACACTTTCAAGACCCCGAGCCACGACATGTACATAGTACACTCATTGTTTCTCATGGACTGGTGAATTATCTCAAGCATTTCTCTTCTACAAAACATCCCTGTTCCACATGAGGTTATCCCTGCACGCGTCTGGTTGGGGCGTTGCAGTGTAGCTGAGGGACATGAACATGCTGCAAGTTTCAATATTCTGGTGTACACAATTAAAATTATATAACAGGGGTGGCCATTTGTTGTTTGCCACACAAACCACAAAGTTTATCCGGAAAGCAACAAAAATACTCAACCCCACCACTAATCCGGGCACCCCTCTATCATCTTCCACCTCCCCTTGTCTCAACACGCACGTGTCGGTGAGTATCGAGGATTTTATTCGGTGCGCTGGCGCAGTTTCGACTACCGCAGGTGGAAACCGGGGCTAAGCAACGACAACCGGGTGCGGGCCTTGATTAGAAAAAGATAGTAGGGCCAGTGCTGTTTATTTTTGCAGAGACCCTGGCACCATCGCTGTGGACCTGGTGCTGGGCTTTATTCTGAACATCCCTTCTGAGTACCGCGTTGGCCCTGTTCAGCTCCCTCTGCGCCGCAAGCATTGGGTGTCCGTCAGACGCGTCCGGGGCGCCTACTATAACCTCGACTCTAAACTTGATGAACCTGTCTGCATTGGCCAGGTAACTTGCTTAGAATTCCGTTACATGCTTCAGATACTTTTTTACATTTGCGTGCTTTTGCATGGATATTGTTTGATGACTTAGCTTTATTACTTAGAGCTGTTTGTGCCTATAGAGCGTAGTAATTTCTTCCTATTCAGACTCGGCGTAGATTATGTGCTAAGTGTGAACATTCTTTGTTAATCAAGCAATAGCTACTATTATATTGTGCAAGCATTGCCATTTTGCAATGGTATCTAGCTAATGTGTCAGAAGGACATTGGCTCCAGTGCACTAGAAAGCTTTGGCACTCTAATCTGATCCTAGCTATAAACTCAAAATAAGCTAAAAATTGACTTGAAATAGCATCCTCTTTGTAAATTTTAGTATATTTACTTTGCGAACCCTACCATTGTGCTGCAACAGGAGCTGGAGTTGGTTTCGTGGCTGCGAGAGGAGCTGTGCTGCAAGGATAAGGAGTTGTTCATCGTTGTCTCGCAAGAGGTGGAGAAGACCCGCAGTTGGAGCCTGGAGCAAGGCGACAGTCGCCCGCTAGCATCCCCTCGCGCTCACTGCAACGGCTCGACTGACCACGCGCTTGTGGTGAACCTTCCGCCCAATGAGTGCTCGAGGCTGGTAGAGGGACGAGCGCTGCTGGACGCTGCCACCGACGAAGAAGGAGTACTCGACCCGGGGCTACAGAAGCGGCTGCTTGCGATGGTAGAGGGGGAAGAGGCCTTCACCGCTCCTGGTCTGAAATACATAGACTATGATGCTCGCAGCATAGAGAATTCGTTGGAAGGAGATGTTTACACTGATAAGTCACACGCTGGAACTGTCAGAAACGGGCTCGCTCCCGAAAATTATAATTTAGGCTGTGAAGTTCAAAGTGCTAGGTAACCTCATTTATGCTTTTTAGAGTAGCTAATTATTATATTTCGATAGACTTTGTTGAAAATATTAAGAGTCTATTGTGGTTTTGATGTCAAGTGCAATTTCAGGTGTGCTTGAGCATCTGGCTGTAGTTTCAGTTGTGTATTGAAAATATTCGAAGATGTGCAAGAATTGACGGATGATGACTAATTTCTTCATTAATATATGCAATTTATTCCTCAATATCCGGTTCCCAAGTCGACCATTCCATGTTTTGAAATTTTTATTACAGAAGTTGTCAATTGTTCAACATTAGCTAAATTGTGTTTATTTATGACTGAGTTGAGAGCCCGCAGTCATTTGTTCTCTGAGAAACGGGTGGTCTCTCTGCTATTGGCCTCCGCCGTGTAACCCTGCCTCGTGCGGTGGACTCTTTGTCAGCTAACTCATGTTTGCCTCAGATTGTTGATAAAAAACTACATTGATTTGCATCGCCAGCGTAGTAAGCAAACCATGATACCATTTCGTGAATATTTTTTTTGTCATTAATATTGATAACGTTTTTGTATTATCATTAGGGACATCCGCCTAAGAGTTCCTCCGTTGTAATTCTTGGTTGCTGAACACTTGTCAGCCTTTGCTCCAATGATAATCCTTTAATTTGCTACCTCTACAGCTACAGGGCAGTTCGTCAGTTAGTGTCTTCTCCTCCCATGCCTCCGTACCAGCTACAGGGCAGTTAAAAGACAATCTTTGATTTTACTGTTGCCCGTGGACTGCGAGAATTTTGTCAGACTAGTGTCTTTTAATTTTTCTTACTTCTTGTTGAGTCTTGCTTTAACAAATGTTTATTAATTTTTTATTTTTATAACGAGCTTGCACTAATGCCAAAGTTAAATTCCAGTACAAACTCAGGTGTATAATGCAATAAATTGGTCGGCCAGAAGCCATTTGCTCCATTTATTGAACATCTTTATATTTTTTTCTGCTTTGCACATAGGCCTTGTCGTAACTAATGATCAGAAAAGATTTGACCATACCATCACATACTGTTCTCCGCAACTAAATTCAAATTTTGAATGTTTTCAAAAATTATGTTGGTCTAAATATTTAAAACGGAAGCTGTCTGCTGCTCTGCTCAGTCTAATCCTCCTATATCAATCATCATGTAATTGAAATTTTAAACTTACAAACACTAGGCTGAATCATCCAGGAAGGGGATGGCCGACGGCAAGGCGTACTTCAAACTCCTCTCATACACTCACACTCGAACAAATTAGCCCTTTTGCGCTAAAGGGTCCGGCGGGAGACCTCGCAACACACCCTCCGGGTCATGAGTGCGGTCCGCGGTCAGTGTCGGCAGAAGGGTCCGACTGTGTGACTGATTTGCCCCTGCCGCGTCATGATGACCGCCGCGCTCACGACCATCGCGTCTCTCAAAGAGATGCCAAGGGCAGGAAAGCACATCAGGGCCCCGTCAAAAATCATCCGTTCACAATCATACTCCACTCACGCCTATTCAGTGCACGCTTTCTCGCTACCTCCACACTGTCTCTCCTTCCTAACGCCTGCTTCACACCATCCATCCACCCAAACTTCATCCTCCCTCTAGGCCTACGTCCATTCGACTCTGCCTTCAACACCCTTTTCACCAATATACCTTCGTCCATTCTCATCATGTGAACGAACCATCTCAGAACACGTGCATCAACTCGGTCCTCCAACTTCTTCACCATCCCCGTTCTAGCTCGCACCACGTCGTTATTGATCCTGTCTCTCAGCGTCACACCAGCCATGCTCCTCAAACATTTAATCTCGAAGACATTCGACCTTTTTCTCTATTCTGCTCTCATCCCCCAAGTCTCAGCCCCAAAGAGCACAGTTGGAACAACTAACCCTCATGGCGCTCTCTTTGCTTCCATCTCCAACGTCCTACAACTCATTACACTCTTCAGTGCACCCAACACTAACACCCTTCCTTCACTCGCGACTTAAATTCAGTTTCCACTAGTTCAGTCTTCTCTATCACTCACCTCGCTACCCACTCTGTCACATGCTCTGCTGTCAACATAGAAACTCTTAACTGCTTTCAACATTTTTCCACCCACTCCATACAAACGCTACACCTTCCACAGCGCTTAACCTGTCCACCCTGTCGTAGGCCTTTTTAAAATACACGAAGGCCCAGAACGCATCCTTTCCTTTCGCAAGGTACTTCTCACAGACATGTCTTGCTGCAAAAATCTGACCGGCACACCCTCTATCACTCCTAAAGCATCGCAGTTCTTCCCCAATTACGCCATCCGTACAGTCTGTAATTCTTTTGATTGGCACTCGCCTGTACAACTCTTCGAACACATATAATAAACTGATAGCTCTCAAATTGAAGCACTCACGGTAAACTCCCTTGCCTTTGTACAGCGGAACAATACAAGCACTCAATCGGCACCACGTCTGCTACGAAACACAGATTTAGCAGCCTCACCAGCCATTCAACAATCGTTACTCCACAATTTTTCAGGCACTCTGTCGCAACACCATCCAAACCCGGGGCTTTCTCTGTTTTCATCACCTCTACCGCATCCCGCACCTCTTCCCTAGTAACGTTCGCAACAAGTCTCTCCTTAAAAACCGGTATTCGTGCACCACCATCTCGTGGAAATAAGGCTCAAATCAAATCCAACCGTGCACCACCACCCACAGCAACAATGTCGCCCTCGACATTCAACAACTCGTTAAAATACTTGGTCCAACTTTTCCGTACAACATCACTTTCCGTCAACAATTGGCCGTTTTCATCTTTCACCGACTCCTCCTATCCGGGCTTACCCTTTTTCACCCTCTTAACCTCTTTCCTGAACATCTTTTTGTCCTGGAAAGAGGTTGGAAACTGGGAAGCTAAGTTCTCCAAGAGGAGACCAAATGTTCATCAACCGCTTGTACACGGGACACACATGAATAACACACAACCCACTGATAGACGTAGACACGGGACCGACCGCGCCACCATGTCCCTGTTCCCCCCAAGCGGCATGAACATGCTTACTGATGGAGTGCAACGCACTCTCAGCGGCCCGACCAGTTTTCTTGAATCCACCTTGCAATCGGTCTAGAAATAGCAAAGTGAGGGTGGATGAATGGTGTGAAGCAGGCGTTGGGAAGGAAAAACATGAGTGTGGAGGTAGCAAGAGCGCGTGAAATGAATTGGCGTGAGTGGATGAGTTTTGACGCTGCCCTGTTGTGCTGACCATATGACGCGAGAGAGGTAAATTCGGTCCATTGTTGGGCCCTGCTGCTGACACTGACCTCGGACTGCACTAATGACCCAGAATGTGTGTGGCGGGGTCATTTTAGCGCAAAGGGCTGAGTTTGTTTGAGTGTGAGTGTATGAGAGGAGAGGAGTGTGAGGTGCGACTTGCCGTCGGCCGGGGCCCCCCTGCCTAGGGCATTCGGCGGCCTAGTATCTGAATCTGTGCAATCTATGAAGTCTACGCACTGGCCTCACCTATCGGAGCCGAAGCTGGTTGAGTCGAGACGAACCGAGGCTGGTTGAGACTAGGTGACCCGGGAAGGGGGGGTGCTCGTGGGACCCGCGAGACTCGGGGACCCTGGGGTTTCGGGAAGCCAGGGGACTTGGGAGACCAGGAGGATTTGGGGGGACCCACTTGGACTCTTCCGGGGCCCTTTGGGACCTCATTGAGACCCTTTGGGACCCCCTTGAGAAATTTTGGGACCTCCTTGAGGCCCCTCTAAACCCTGGGACCCCTGCTCTCCTCTCCCCACGCTGTAAAACTCATACACAGAAAAATGTATATATGTGAAATGCTTGAGTAGAACAAGTAATTATTACAGCCCGCGGATTACTGGCACAGGGGGCGAGGGTTGCGTCGAGGCTGGTCGAGGTGCGTCGAGATCAGTCGAAACATGTTAAGGTGAGTCGAGTTGGTCGCGACGAGGCGAAACTGGCCGAAATGATTCAAGACAAGCCGAAATGATTCGAGACAAGCCGAGATGAGGGACCAGGGGAACCTGGGGGACCCGGGACACTTGGGTTACCCTCCAGGATTTGTCAGGCTCTTTTGGGACCCAAGGTACCTCTGTCACCCCACTCCCACCCTAAAATGCTTGAGTGAAAAATTTTGCTTATTACAGTCCACATGATTACTAGCGCAGAGGGGGAGAGCCACGTCGAGGCTGGTCGAGGTGCGTCGAGATCAGTCAAACATGTTGAGGCGAGTCGAGTTGTTCGCGACGAGCTGAGACTGGCCGAAGGGATTCGAGACAAGCAGATATGAGCCGAGACGAGGGGTCTCGAGGGACCCGGGGAGCTCGGGAAGACTTGGGGGACTTATGTTACCCATTGGGGTGGATGGATGATTATTCATTTTATAGATCATTAACACTTTATTTTAGTATTTCTTCTTGCTTGGGCTCTATTATATTTCTCTGCCCTTTTTTTCATGGTGATAAATTTTGCATTGGTTATTTTTTATTATATGCATCGAGGTTGGGTGAGACAAGGTGACCCAGATAGAGGAGGTACTCGTGGGATCCGCGGGACTCGGGGACCCGGGGTTTCGGGAACCCGGGGGACTTGGGAGACCAGGTGGATTTGGGGTGGTCCACTTGGATCTTTCTGGGGCCCTTAGGAACACCCTTGAGACCCTTTGGGAGCCTTTTGAGAAACTGTGGGACCCTATAGAGGCCCCTCTGAATCCTGGAACCTCTGCTCCCCCCTCGCAGCGCTGGAAAACCCATTCACAGAAAAACGTTTATGTGAGATGCTTGAGTTGAACAATTA